>JACXSJ010000078.1:0-50138 GCA_014851325.1 Pentalonia nigronervosa
TGACATTATTAGAAGTTTTTACGAATTTACATAACAAATTAGATTGGTTTTCAATTACCTTCAAGCGTTGAGAAATAACTTCTTTCCTTTCAGTAATATTTAACTCTGAAATTTCTTTGTGGTTTGTTTCAAAATGTCGTTTGATAGAAGATGTCCGAGATACAACAACTTCAGAGCACAGACCGCACCGACTTTTATCACCATATTTAATAAAGCCATATTCAATTGTCCATGATGGTAAAAAATTTCGAACATCCTGTAATTTTTGTTTTTTTGCATGTGACATTTTAAATAAAATTAATATAATAACGTAAAATTCGCACACGGTATATTCTCTCAATACACGAACGAGAACTGATTACCTATATACGAGTAATATTAACTTGTCTACACACTTCTAGTAATCTAGTGTCCCACTATATTACAACATATAAATTATATTTTATAATAATAAAGATAAGATATCTGAGCCGTCATAGTTCTGTACTAAATACTATTAAATAAAAAAAAGATAAGATAACAATACGTCGTTGTGAAATATATATTATTTAATAATAATAATAATTATTATTATTAATATAAATATATATGGACAAATGAAAGTTTTTCGAGTGCCATCGAAAATCTAACGCGTGCCACCTATTTGCCATCCCTGCTATATGGGATTCGTATGTAAGAAATCTGTTAAATATTAAGTTTATAATACTACATGATAAATTTATTTGACTTACTATAAATGTGGTACTTCGATCAGTAACGTAATATGAATAGATTATATTTGTTAAAAATAAAAATGTATTTGTAATAAGTAGGTCATTTATGTTGCAGTTACAAAAATAATAGAATACGTACTTGTGTTGTGACATTTCAACATCCACAGTATAGGTGATTTTTGTGACAAAAGCCATGTGGTCGTCTGTCGTCTTTGAGCAAGGTTGCCAACCACGAGCCGAGACCTGGTAGAATCGGAGCGACGTGAATTTTTAATGTATTTTTAAATATTGGTAGCACAGGAAAGAGGATAACAATAAGAAGAAAAATATAACTCAAGACACAATTATTTAGTATATTGAATAAGTTAAGTTAGTACAGAGAAAGCCAAACAGGCGTAAAACTTGGGCAGAGAATAATAAAATAAAGGCAATAAACATCAAGATATATATGTATATAAATCACCAACGGCTCCACTGGAGGTTATCGGGATATTGAGTATAGTGGATAGCCAAAATAAATCATTAACGGCTCCACTGAATGGTTACCGAAATAAAAATAATATTCACAATAATAATAATTATAATAATAATAATAATAATAGAACATAAAGAATACGGGGCACGGTAACAATTTAAATATATTAAATATACGAGGGTAAAAGGGGTACGTTATCAGAGATCAGACAGTTTGGCGTGTCTCTCATATGCCGTTCGAGGACGCAATAGCGAAAAGGTACTTTACTCCTCTATGATGTTGGAACAATGTGTAGGCAAAAAGTGACGTCGTCACCGGCTTGGTCGTCTGTAAAACGACTCGAAAAATACGATGGTAGACGGACACAGTGGTGAGAGTGTGAGGGAGAGAGAGAGAGAGCGAGGGATTCATTATGTGTTTAATTAATTAATTGGCCGATATTCTAGTTAGCGTGGGTCAGGTGCTTCCCGGACTACAGAGAAACGGAAGGGAGCGTGTGTGTGTACGCCACATAGGCAGGTGTTGTCTTCGACCGGTGAACCTGAACCTTCGGGACACGAAAACGCTATCGCGCGTACTATAACTATTATAGCTTGGAATGTTAATAAGGTGTTTTCACTCATTTGGTTCGTCAGTGTGTGGCAGATCAATTAAGTTTGACCGGTTTAACATTGGAGGTCCTATAGCAATAATTTAGAGCACAGCGCTTGATTTTAAATATTGAAATACATTTTATCAAAAATTAAAACGATGTTACGTAATCATTGTCAGTTATGACGTACAGGTAAATTATACTGTATAAATATACTCGAACTAAAATAGAATAAGTTTTTTATAGATTTGAGTGGAACAATTGGTTTTTCAATAAGATATTTTTTTATTATTTTTTTTTTTTTAAATACGACTTGATGCATTCCAAAAATCCTGTGCACATACAATTTTTATGATAGATAGAAATTTTAACACTGCAGCGAATATCAAAATTTGTAAATGTTATGAACGGAGGTTCACCGCCTATAATCGTTTTTCGGCCACACGGATTTGTCATGGCTTTCAGGTATATTACAATGGTATAAAGCCAACCTGCGTCGAGGTGATCAAAGAAAAACAAGTTTCCGACAACATAAACTCTGTGACCTGCTGTACCGACAGACGGCGCGTTGTATAGGCAAACCAGGTACATTGCTGTGTCGATAAACAATTCAAATTTACGCAATTAAAGATTTGACTAGGTGACAATAGTATAATAATATTATGGATCCAATATTTTTATATATTTTTTCCTCTTATTTTTATGTTGCTACTTAATTTTTTCTTAGTTTAGATTTTTTTAAATTACTGAATTAGCATTCCAAAAAATCAAAGAATAGTGAATGGTAATAGCTCTAAAGTTGTTGAAGAGTGTGTGGCAGTAGCGTGTAGGGGTGGCAGCCCTCCCTGAAATCACAGAAAAATTTTAAATAATTTCAGTATTCTGTAAACTTATTTTATGTTAAACGTAAGTGCATTAATATTGTAATTTATATGAAGGTTTCGGCAAAAGTCTAAAATGTTATATAACCATATATAATATATAAGCATCAGCATACCAAACATATGAGGTATACTCCTGTAAAGGCTCCCCTATATAAAAAAATACCACCTTCTAAAAAAAATCCTGGCTATGCCACTGCGTTTAAGAATTCATAAATGATCGTATTCATGAATTAATATATTATTGATTTACTTTTAATTACAATGAGGTAGACTTTCAATTATTTTAGTTGTTATCAAAAAAATAAAGAAAAACTAACCGTTGACTCAACAATACTCGTTCTTATCGACTACTCGTTTTTTCTCTGACTGTCCTATTTTATAGCATATTTAATTAATTTTAGTATACTTTAAGTGACATTTTTATTAAATAACTAAAGTACACAATACATAATAATATTATAATAGCTTTAGCCTGGTGTGGCCCATGTTGCCCGATTTGCCAGGTTGTACGCCTGAGTCTGTCATATTGTCAAATATGACAATATTAATTTCATATTTTGTGAATGTTTTAGAGTTTAAAATTTCAAACTCCTGCGTGCGGTACACATTGTGCAGTGTTTATGACAGATAGACAGGTGAAAAGATAAACTCTTCATTTTATTGTTGTTATTTTATATTGTTAATAAGTTAACACTATAGATATTATATTTTATATACCAACAGCTCTCAGCATTGGGGTCGCTGACCCCTTGGAGGTCGTCCATGATTTTTTAAAGATCGCCAAAATATGATGTAATTTATGCATATTGTATATAAGAAAAATAGTTTTAAAAATGGAATTTCTAATTTTGCTACTATTTACTGTACACAATATTTTACTATTTTATTTGAAAGTATTATAACGGTAGGTGTACAAAAAATATTCTAATGATAAATCGTATACGGCGTGGTAGCGAAGCGATAACAAACAATCGCCCATCAGTTTATAACATAGTAGAGGCATATATAAAAAAACCAACTTGATATTTTAAACATGAATTTCACTGAAAATTGTAAACAAAATATGTGCAGAACGTAATTTTTAAAAGATAACTGAAAATTTGATTATATAATTTTTAATTTATAACTAAACACTTTGTTATACACATATAATATGGTTGTATAGTGGTATGGGAATATGATTAAAACACGATAACGAAAATCTGAAGTATAGCGCTGCTACACGATTGCAAATGTAATTTACACGCATAACCACACGACAATGCGAACACTGAAAATTTGTTGGTTTATAGTAGTATACGTTTTCGTGTTCATGTTCAGTAACTTCGCCTTCTCCTTTTAGGTGGTCATTGTAAAAAATAAAATATCGACTAGTAAAAATTACTTTTTGACCCCTTTTAATTCAAACCACGCGTACTGCACATTTTATCTATCGTTATATTATACTGTCTATAAGACTGTCGACTTTTAATATTCTTAAAAAATATTCTCTCCAACAGAATCGAAAGAAACAATTTTACACACATTACAGATTATATTCATTCGTTGACTGTATTCATCGATTTAACATTTATAGGAGTAAAATCAACTTGGGAAACACATGTACGAAAGTTGCAAGTTTACTTTTTGAAAACAACATTTTCTGCAGCACATCAGAATATACAGTCATAATATATACTTTTGACAAAATTTCAATAGTAAAATGTTACTGAACCAATTGAACGTGTTCGCGAAAATAATAAAGAAATACTAAATCAATATTAATTCATTAAATTGTTGATTAAAATATAATACCGCAATGTGCAACGACGATCTTAAATTGATTATCTTTTTTAGAACATATTAATAAACTAAATTTGTAAGTTGTTGGTTAGTTTAGTTTGTATATATTTCAGGATTTAAATATGAATTGATTTGTACGGAAAACGCATTATGATTTATAGTTCATAATATCAATTAAAATAATATTTTAGTATGTATTATAAACAATAGATTAAATTAGCCCTACTAATATATATATATATATATATATATATATATATATATATATAACTTACTAATTAAAAAACATACAGTAAAAATATAAAAACATAGGGGCGTCCCCCCCCCAACAACAGGAGAACTATGATACGAAATAATAATTTATACGCATAGACGTAATGAGGCACCTATAGGTCAGCTTAGTTAGGTGATCTGGAATCCTGATATTTCTTGATGGCATAATAAGTTACAGAATCTCTCTCACACTGTAGTTTTAACTCTATTAAATCTGCAAACGAGTGACATAAAAACTTAATAATATTTTATGATAAAAATAAATTTAACAATATTATGTTTATACGCGTTTGCCCAAAATATTTTAGTACATGGTTCAAACAATTCTGGGGTGCATCATTCGCCATATACATCCCATGCTGCGCCATATATGTGTACGGAATGTCAATAGGTTAGTTTATTTTGCACTTGATTTAAAAAAAACGTACAGGTAAGAGAAGTACACGTAACAGGTATCACTATCATTTCAATAATGTCCATTATTATTAATTAGGCCGAACGAATTAGACTATTTTTTTACACTGGTGAGGTAAATATAGGGACCAATTGGTCGATCGCGTATGATTACAAACTCAATTTCCCCGCAATAATGTTTTACTTTTTTTATACCGCAACTCGTGTGTACGAAGACGAACACAGAGTTTTTGTAAATTAATATCATAAGTGTTTTGTAATTAATGTCTATACAACTTTACAGAAATTAACACGGTGTCAAGTCGAAGTGACATCGCAGTGGTATCACACGCTGACAAGTAGATTAAAACCCGGGGAAAAGTTACTCACTGCTAATCGAAATATACGTTTCACTGAATGTCCTACAGAGTTAAGCTCACATTGTTGCAATTTAAGTAATTATAAATCGTTTTAATTGTATTACTATGCCCTTACAGATTTAACATAGCATTGTTGTCTATACTATAATATTATGTATTATGCAATTTCAAATGGCGCATACAAGCCGATCTCCAAAGAAAAAGTGTATCATTCTCGGTTGATATTTATCGAAACGAGTTTGAGCACCGCTGATCGGCTACTCTGTCATTGAACTATGAACGCCATTGGATACGTTTATTTTTGTTTTCGTGTACGAGCAATTTTCGTCGAAGAGGGTTTATTTTATTTTTATTATCGTGACTTATGTATTCAGAAAACGGTGTTTTGCCGGTACGTGTATATAATATTATACAGTAACCTATTCATCAAAATAGTTTGTCACCACACTTAATATCAGCGGGTGAGAGGTGGTTAACTGCCGTTGTTCGTATATACACCTGAGTAATTTTCATTTTCGAGTCCGTACAATGGACGGGAGTGGGCCGAATCGATAAAACATAATCACATCCGTACTATGCGTCCACAACCTTAATATACCTAATAATATATTATTACATTTTAATCATCGGTGTACAATTACAATGATAGCATTATCGTTTATTTTCCAAATGGACGAAAGACAACGCATGCTGTACGAGTTAAGGCCGTCCGTGGGTTATTCTACACCTTCAAAGTGGTTGTCACTTTCGTCAGATAAGGCGGCCGGTCCAAAAATTCGGTGGATAATTTATTTTTTGTTTGCATACTACAATGTGTAAGATATTTTTCCTCCGACCAGTCGATTGTTTTTTGTTTTGATCCATTAAATGTTTTAGCTTTGAACATTATAGGAGTAAAACTGCAGAGAAAATATTATTAAAGTTATACATTTTTGTTGTTTTTTGACAATAATAAAACTATTTTTATATCATTTACAACTGTTAATTAGTTCAACCCACGGAGTTCCGTAATTTCATTGATTTAAATTCAAATTCAAAACGATAATTCGAAAATTGTTCGTATATATAGTATATGAAGATGTACCAAGGTAATTCATTAAATATTTCATATTTTTCTCTAGTTCCGAATACGAAACATTTGCACGTTATTTTGGAACCATACATTGTAAATATCAATATTTAAATAAAACTTTAAATAACAATAATTGCAACTGTATTTTAGTTACTATGGACTTACTGGTGAACAAATATACGAAAAAATACAGTAAAAAATTAAATCGTGTTTCATAATTTTTCATTAAATTTATATGTTTTTCGATATATTTTTTTTAATCTTCCAATTAACGGAAGGATTGTTATTATATAAATGATTTAGAGCTCTAGTGTTTTTACAGCACCAAAAATGTTTTTTTGAGGAAAAAACGTACATTACCTATATCACATTCAGACCAATTTATATTATAGCTTTATCGCTCCCATTTGGAATAAAAATATACAGAACAATATTCATATACTCGCAACATTAGCGTAAAATATTATACGCGTATATATTTAGCGTTTAAAGGTACTGTTTGAGTATATCTGACTTTTTCAATTATTTCGTTATATTGACTCGCGCTGCAGTCGGGCTTGATGTTTGCATACTGAAATTTGCGTGCAAAGTTACATGCTTTCATGGTATACAAACAACGAATGGGTTATGTTAAATGTTTTAGCAATAATAATATGACCCTAAAGTAACCATAAAGTTTAAATGACCAGTGGTCCATATCGGTTCGATACTCATCTATGTCCCGGCACCTGCTCTTCCTAATGATTTAGGCGATCCCGGGAGGAATACCTTTACCGAATTTTTTTTCGTCAGTTCTCAAAAATTTCTGGATAATTCAATAATTTCTGGATTCATTTCTGGCGTACGGCCTCGCTCTTAAATTATACCGTGACAAAATATGTTATACCACTGCCTATCGTTGAGTTTGGTGACCTTAACGAGTTTCCAAAACATACTCCTCGTCATGTTCATATCTTCAATATAATTTGATATCTAAAAGTGGTTATCAATCAAAATATTTCATTATTGATAAATCATTAAAATAATAATAATAATAATAATAATAATAATAACAAGATATTCACTTCAGGCTAATAACCTCAGTTGTTGAATCCACTAAACTCAATAAAAAAAAAAAAAAATAAAAAAAATAAGATATAAAGATATTTTCATCGATGACTATGACTGGGCGAGTCATAGTTATGATAAATACTTACAAGATATAATGATCCTGCACTGCTGAGATGGTTTCGGTAAGCCTTACGCCGAAGAGAAAATTCGAAGAGTTTTACGATTCTTAAAGAGGGCGAGTATAATACAAACGGTCTAAAGAGCTTGTCGTTGAGATGATTCTAGACACACACACACACACATTTATATCCACACGTAGTTTTTGTATGGGTGAACAGAACAAGGAGAAATGAGCAATTCGAGACTACGACGATTTCACGGATCGATGAACGCTGCAGAGGGTAGAATGCCGAAGAATTCGGTTTGGCAAGCCGCTTGATTAATTTAACGCTGGCCAGGCAGAATTGTCGCTGGGAAAAAAGCTCATTGTCGCGAGCTCCCGAAACGCCTCCGTGCTATATTATTATTATTATTATTATTATTATACGTACCTACTGCGATTCGCCCGCCGCACAACCGCAAATCGTTTTGCCGTAAACGAGCTTTAGTGCACAGTTGTTACCACCTACCATCATCGTTATAATGTCGTCATCGTTGTCACTCGATCCGTAGGACTCGCGCTCAGGAATTTTGTACCCGTTTTGAGTGAATCTCGCGGAGTACCCTGACTCCTGGAATATTTTCCACTGCATTCGCCATTATACTATTATTATCATCATTATACATGTTGTGATCACACGTCGAATCCCAATTACTGCACACGTATTTAGTATTATAATTTCGTTTGCAGGTATATTTGTGATACCGGAGTTAGATGACGTACACGTCTCTTATTGATACCGCAAAAGGTTATCACTGCACGATCAGTACTCGCGGCTGTCACTTACGACCGCGGACCATAAATTAGCTCGATGAGCTGCTGCTCAATAGCGGTGAATGTCGACGACCGACAGATTCAGAGCCTAGTACACCGATCCACGTACTGAGATAATGTCCCTCTAAGGTACGGTCGGGTTTCAGTAGACCCCGACTACACTACACCAACTCAACCATAACCTATACGAATCTCGCCTCACAAGCAAAATTTCGCTTGAAAACTGCCCCAAAACTCCTGAATTGAGAACCGTGAATGGACAACAGCTATCTCATACCATCTTTTATAATTCGTCAAGGGTTGGATACTATGTAGTTACTGATACAAAATTAAAATTCGATCGTCCGGTCAAAATAATTATAAACGTTCCAGTCGTCTATTGTACTATTCATTCACAGTGCGTAAAGGAGAATTAAATACTATCTTTTTGGATTCATCCCATTCTGTTGAACAAGACCATACGTGGCTTATGGATGGACCAACTTTTTATCTGCTCGGTATACATCATTTTTTCCTCTTATAAACTCCAGGATCGTCTTTTTCACTTAAATATTTTTTTGGGACAAATTTTAACATATTGTGCTACGCTTAAACTAAGATGTAATCAGATCATGCCTTTAATTTGAGACTAATAAGCTCTGCTATCGTAGTTCAACGATTGTTATTTATTATTTTCTATACATGCAAATCTATTTTCTAGATATGCATTGATTCGGGAGTTTCGTTGTTTCTTCAGATAATACTAGGGCACAGATTTAATTTAAGTATAGAAAACTCAGAATAGCTTAATGAATAAATACTTACGTTTTGGTTATTTTTTAATCATACATATATTAATACGTCAATAGAAAAGACACTGAAATTACATACACTATTTTAGTGTTAGTAATATTTATCGTATTAATGTTAATGCTTCAATGTTAAACGATGGATTTTTTACGAGTGATCAATTTATGATTAAGTTCTAATCGTTTCATTTTTCACTTGATATTAAATAATAGCATAAAAATAGACACAAATCCACATTATTTACCAAAACTATTTTACCATAATATGATATTTTGAACACTCTATAGACAACTAACTGATTATAGTATTTGTCATGATTCATTAAAAAGGAATGTTAAGTCTAGATACATAAGATACCTAGATATTAAAAGCGAGCCTCTTTTCAACTAAAATTATACTTTTAACTTTTAGACAAATTCACTTTTCGTCAAATCAAAAAGTTTAATATTTACTTTATGCTACACATATTATAGAAAAATATTGTTAAGCAAGTTAGATTCAAATAAATACTTTAAAATGTAATAAACCAATGCTAACAAAAATCAGACAACGGTTAGAAGGCAGACAAAATGTTGACCTTATAGACATTTATATATATATACTATGTGTACATTTAAACTATACGAGATGTATGGCATATTAGCATAGAAATAACGTTAATTTAAAATATAATTTTTAATAAATTAATTATAAATATAATTATATTTTTACCTAACCTAACATAAAGTAAATATTATTTTTTTGTTTTAGTCGAAGAGTGAATTGGCTGAAAATGAAAGGGTATGATTTTAGTCGAAAAGAGTGATGTCCGATATTAAACGTAATATGTTATTTTTCACGTAGTCCGTTTTTTTCTATTTTATAATATTTTTATATAATAAAAAAAATAATTAATTTTTAAAAAAGTATAAATTTAAATTGTAAATATTTAATTTATACTTTACTCTTATAATATTATATTATTGTATTACTAGGTACGAAAATACGGAATATGATTAACAACAAATATTACAAGTTTACTATATTAATATTTTACTTTTAAAAACTTAAATTACAAAGTGATTATGTTCATTCAACATGAGTAAACAAAATATAAACTATAAATTTATCTATTAATAACAACGACATGAATATTATGTTTTTTATAATAACAATAATCTTAACGGAAAATGTATAATTAATAATAATAGTTTTGTCATCTTAAAATAGTTTAATTTGAATTTGTCCTTGAAAATTATATAATTAAATGACGTTTCACTTTAACTGATGGTTTTAATTGTATTATATGTTTTATGTAGGTTGTTTCAGGGACGTGTATTAATTAAAAACTATAGTAATTATATTATGTATCTACACCATTTAAAAAAGTAAATATTTCAAGCTATAAAGATAGTTCAGTAAATATTGAATAATCGCATTTTGAACATAATTTTATTTAAAATAAATGGATTTTGTTTTTAAAAAAGCTATGATTTTTATATGAATCCTTTAATTTCAAGTGAATCTGAATATAAACACATTTCATAACGAATGACAAATAAATTTTGCGATGCGACACTGCTTTTAAATTTTTTTATATAACTTAATCACAGTTTTTAAAATATTCTTTCAAGAAAAATTAAATACTTTTTAGAATTCTTATAATGTGTTAATTATTTAAAATTATTTAGCTGAAATGATTCTAAACTATTCATGATTATTGTAATCTCCTCGATTTTTCAGTTTAAAAATACTTAAACTATTTTTAAATCATCTTAGATTTACATAATTTTACTAAGACGTGCATTTAGTATGTATCGGATAATTTATTCAAACATCAATTTTTTCTTTGAAAGCTTAAAATATTCCCTTAATATGTTTATTATATCATCAAGTATTCATAACATTTTAACTTTTTACTCCATCATAGATAAACGAATAACAATTTTATTTTAAATAAATATATACATATGATAATTACATTAACTTTTTTTATTGTATTAAAATAATAAGACCAATTTTTATTAATGTAACAATATTGAGTTTCTAATAAAATTGGTGTAATATAGCATATCTTATATACACGTATTGCAACTCAATTTTCTAATTTGTTTCTCATTAAAATACCTGAAGCATAATACATTTTGAACGTTTAAATCATTGGAATTAATAAATTATTATAAATTAAGTCAAATCATAATAATCTTTGTAGTTTTCGTCTCAGCTTCTTTAATATAGCGTACGTGTTATATTGTTGTGTTTGCAGAAATAATTATTTCCGTTATTTTGTTTTTCATTATAGTATAATGTATAAGTTTTCAGTTCGTGCGAAGAAACAACAATAACCAAGAACATACATGAAAGGAAGAACGACTCACGAATACCCATTTCCTCAAACTAAATTACAAGACTTAAACGCAATTATTTCCAACCAAATATGTAAGAACAAAAATTTACACGCGTACCCAAAATACTATGACTGCAGTTTCAGACCAAACATTTGTGATTAAAGCGAAACAACAATGTATCCTGTGTCCATTCGTTTTCACTTCAAATTTAAAAACTATCGTTTAGTATGATATCGATATGACTTTCTAGTTACCAACTAAGCTGTTACCGATTATAATGATTGTTCTAATTAACTTTGAATTTGTACAGTTATAATTTATAATATCTTCTAGACATTATTTTATAGGTAACGTTTTATTTTTACAGACATTTTTAATAATAATTTCACTTAATGTAACAAGATAATATAACTCCTCCCTTCGGCATTAGTAAAATATATATTATATAGGAAGGGTGACCAACATGTATATTATTTTCGTGAGCCACGTGGATAAATACAATGACATCAAAAGCTAAAAAGTTTCTAAATACATTTTATTTAAAAAAATAAAAATTAAATTAAATTCATAAAAATAACAAGTAAATTTTGGTTTTTATATAGCATTGTTATATAGCAATCATTTTTTAGTGAACTTAAATCACATTTTTTTATAGTAATTCTAAAGAAAATGTTCAAATGATCTTCATTTCCTTAATTATCTAGCTGGCACCATTGTAAATAAATAGGTATGTTTAAAATAAAACTGTTCTTATTCATATAAATTGTAAATAAATTAAACCAATTAATTTATTTTCACGTGTTTATAAATGCTTTAAAAATGATGATAAATACTAAAAAAATGTCTGTGTATATTTGGATAATAATTACAATAAAAAAAAACAAAACCTACTTAGAAATAAAGTTATGGATATAAATACGCAGCGAGATGGTTTTAACATTATACAACTTAGACAACTGAATTTCCTATTTTCAAAACTTTTATGTTTATTTTAAATGTTACTAATAAATAATGAAATAAAAAATGGTAAAAAAATTATAATTATTTTAAATTATATGAAATAAAAACCAATTTCATTCAGTGATATAATAAATACGTCATCACTTTGTTAGCAATTGTATAATAATTATATTAAAAAAAACTTTCAATATTATTCTTGTTCAGTTAAATGATAATATTTTATTGAGTTTATATTATAAAAAAAAAAAAAATGTTATTATTTACCTGATTATATATAAAATATTTTTTTAATACATACTTGATTAATGATTACATTTAAATATATAATTATGCGCCAAGTGATTTATTAAATTGGACCAGTAAGTTGTTTAATTATCTAAGAATGAAGTAGTTATTGTTATTTATTACTAATTATTGAAATCTCGTTAAAATGCGATCAAATATTACGTTAATATAATATTGTACGTCATAATTAATACTATATAATCATCTAATGCATTAATTTAATTAAATGTTTGTTTGTAAACTATGTCTGATAGGTGCATTACAGTATCATCTTACAGTATCATTTTGGTGTATTAAGTTTATACTTTATTCGGTGTATATTATTATGTGCACTATTTGCTGATAATACACGTAGGTTTAGACTACTTTTTTTACTTTTCTGTAAATTCGATTAAATGTAGATACATTTACTATGATATATTATGTTCGATTTTGCGTAACGTTACGTAGCGTGTTAAAAGTTTAGAGTCGGTACCTAATAAGGATAACGATTTCCAGATATAAACCGATATTATAGCGAATAAACATACAAATGTTTAGCGTATATACGCCTATAAATTTATAATAATAATATTGTAGTGAAGCCACTGTTTTTATTAGTTGTTATGTAGATCACGATAGATGTACGAGAATATAAAATAATAATAATCGATTACTTATTCGACCGTTGTAGGTCGAACGCCTGAATTCAAATCTGCACTATGTGGTAAAATATACGCATTACGTCGAATCTGGCAAAACTAAATATTAACACAATAATAGTATTTGTTTTAACGTGTAAATACGGCTCGTATGATTACCATCCATCATCGTCTTGACAAACGTTGTCGAAAAGTGTTGTAGGTGCCTCTACACGTCATATTGTAATCGCGAATAATGCGATCGTACTCGATCACGTGTTGAGAATAATAATTAAAAACTCCTCCGGTGCGAAGCGTTTCGATCGATGCAGATCGATAAAAGGAGGCGATCCGAGGTGGATGTGGGTGGGCGGGTAGACAAAGCGGCGCGGGAAAAAACGGTGCGCCGGCCAAATTGAAATAATAACGTCGGACGACTGAAATGCATAAAAATGAATGGGAAAATATGGCGTCCCGTCCGAGAAGAAAGTGCCATACAACGCGTCGTTGTGTGCTCTCGAGACTCTAAAACAAACAATATATTATTATAATAATTAAATATTATATTTCACGGTAAACCTACGTCGAAAAACTCGGAGAATTATGATGGTATAATGGAATAAAACCGACGAGATTATCGCCATCTCGAGTGTCGAATAATTAATGTACCTACGGTGTAGTAATGGCTGGTGGTGGTCGCGCGTGGTGTTCGTGATGGTCCTGGTTGTGTGACTATGGTATTATAATAATTTATAAAATACGAGTAGTAATATCTTGTTGTTTTTTTTTTTTTTTATTTTGTCTTTTCGTTTATATACTCGCTAGTGCGGCTTTATTGTCTGAAAACTCGTCGCGTGCATTCTACCAGATTCATAGTGTTATCGTTTCTTTTATTAAAATTATTATATGTTTCAGTCGGACTCTAATGCATTGAGGTCGACCAATAAGATGTCTAGTAATTTTAACGTAATTTTTTTGCTGCTTAACATTTATATTAATTATTATTGTTATTGAAATAATGATGGCGGACATTATACGCATAGCGCGAGTGTTGTATCCTGATATGAGTAAAATTATGTAGTGAATAGTGTTCCATTTGAAAACTTCATAAGACATAAAACGAAACGTCCCATTAAAGATATGATGTAAAACTAAAATATTCGTAAAATGAAATAGGCACGTACATAATAATACGATTAATGTGGTGGTATGAAATTACGTATCCTTAACGATCCCATAACAATATACTAATTTGTATGTCCCTCGTATTTATGGAGACGGAAGTATTTGTTAACAATAAGGGTATAATTCGCAATTTGACTTCAGTGCGTATACGATTGCACTCAAATAAATAATCGCATGCACAAATCGCACACAACTCGTAGATATATGGCGTAAATACACGTAATTAGTCGTCGTAAAGTCACCGTTATATTGTCATGTACGAATAGCATTAAAATTAATACCTCTGCAGTGGTGAGCCATAAAACGGTACATTTAAAAATAAAAATGGATATCGCACATAAAAACATACGAACAGTAGTAAAAATTTTCACATATGAAATTGTATTTGGAATTGTTTGAGGAACATAAATTTTGGTTTGCCAGGTAATGGCTATACTGGAGTACGATATCTTGTGTGCTTTTGCATACACTTCTAAACAAAACAACGCGCACATAGTTTGTCCGTTATATTAAAACATTTGATAAATAATTCATGAAACCCTTCTGTCGGATAAAATATTTAAATACATATTTATATTTATTTGATCCATACTAAAATACTTCAGTTTTCATATCAGTTAATATATTGGTACCTTGGATTTTATCAATTATCTTGTAAAAAATCCTAACACCGCTTTTTTATTTCGGTAAACAGAATCATAAAAATATTGGCTATTTCCATTAATTAAGAAAATTAATCATTGTCCGCTAAATGAAAAAAAAAAAATTTTAAAGTAAACTTGTGATTTATTTTGCCTAAAAATAGTTATGTATTATTTATGAATACAATAATCTGTATTAATAGAAGAATTGTTATTTTTATAAAATTATGATCCTGCTATAATGTCATGGGTTATCTTAAACACTAAATGTGTCACGAATAGATAAAAAAAATTATAAAATAAATTGATTAAATTTTGTGTAACAATTTCAAAATAAACCTTTAAATATTAAATAATTAATTATCTAGATTCAATTAACAAAAATTTTCTGAACTGTAATTATTAGATACAAATGTAATAATAATAACTACATTAAATGGATCTCTAGTTATTAAATTTAACAAATTATGTAATGTGTTAATTTAGTATACATTTCATGAAAAACTTTACAATCTATGTATCCAAAGTAATTTACTAAGTAAAATGTACCGATTTCGTAAAATCAATAATAATTCTATTTGATGAATTCGAAATAATAATTTACAATGTTTCTTTGTAAACAATAAATTTTCTTCGTGAATATTTTTATAAATACAATTTTAACAATTTTAATATTCTATATAAATAAATATATATATATATATATATATATATATTACTGAATTTAAGATTTAAAAAAATAATATTAATTTCTAAATCTAAATTTAGAATTTATAAATAATTACAAAACCTATGCATTTATCTATATTGTAATAAGTATTATTTTTGGCGATTAAAATTAAAATTAATTATTATTTTAGTGTTAAAAGATACAAATAACATTATTTTTAATGATATATTCAATTAATGGTAATACATAAATATATTTGTTTAAAATAAGTGATTATTTCCGTGGTTTATTGTTTGAATTTTTAGTTAGTTACACCGTTGGATTGAAAAACACATCTTCGTTCTCTTACAATGAACCAAAAAATATTTGAACTCCTTTAAAAACTTTTTAATATATAAATTATTACCAAAAATGATAATGTAATCTTAATTTTATAAACACTTTTAAAAAAATAACAAATAATATACGAATTTGCGTTGACGGTTTAAAGTTTTTCAATTAATAAAATATTAAATAACCATTTCAATTCACTATTCATTAACTAAATGTTAAAACTTTCTAAGAATTAAGGTCATAATTAATATATACTGTAAATATCACAATTAAACTTTAAACATTTGTGCATAATTAAAATCACAATTATTTGGTTAGTAACAGATCAGAATGTATTCATTTTAAATACTTAACATGAATTCATTCCAAATTCGAAAGTGATGCTTAAAAAAATCAATATTATATAATAATAGGTATGATACATTAAAAAACATTTTAAATGTACCAATAGTCAAATAAACACAGTTTGTAAATTCGATTTTGAGGACTGTTCAATTTCACTTTAAATGATTACTCATTAAGTGGTGCTTAAATATATACAAATTTATAATTTAATTTTATAAAAACTCAAATAGCATATAAAATTGTATGATTTTTTTCGGTTTGAGAAAAGTAAATGTAATGTACATTAAAAATCTATAGCAAAATGTCAAAAAATAATATAAACGTAAATTTCACAGTAAACTTGTAAATTCACATTTATTATCCTGTGCACCGTAGTGAACATAGTACGTATTATAATATTACTACCTACCAAATCGTGTTTATAAAATGTATATTTTGGTAGCATGCGAAATATAGTAAACAAAATAACAGCAGGCGAGAAAAATAAAACGACTTTCCGCGTTCGCACTCCCGAATGTTATTTTTTGCGATTATTTCCTATCAGAGATGGAGGTATTTTCAGAATTCGAACGATATGTGTTGCGATATTACGATTCGTGTGCGAAGCTCGTCGGACGGAAAATATTGAAAAGTCTTCAGCGACCGCGGAGACTTGTAATGACTATTCGATCGGTACACGTCTTCCGACAAAGTCGGTGGACTTATGGTGCGCCGGCAGCTGCGGTCGACGGTGCAGATGAGATGCAAAATCGATGAGTTGGCTAAACGGGATTTGATTGACTTCGATAGTCGACACATACAGGTGCGCACAGGCAACGTGCAAATCGACCTCAGCGACGGCATAAACATTGTAAGACACGAGTTCGCAATACCATTATAATATGGTTATTTAATGACACCGCGATTACTGAGGAATTATTTCGTACCCCGTAACGCGCAACGGTCGCTAGCAACGGATATCGATTCGATGTCATAATAATATATTATAATAAATAAGATCGAGAGTTTCAATTAATAAGTGCCGATATCGTGATGCAACGATATTGTTATTATATTCAACTAAAAATCCAAGCTAATACAAAACGGAGTCTGGAAACGATAAAAAAATACCAGCTAATTTAATAATATTGTTATCATTAAATCGGTAAAAGGAATGAGTTATCTATATTGCCTATACAACACACCGTGTCCCTCGTTACATTGAAAAATAATATTAGCCATTAGATACATCGACAGACAAGTACATTTTGTTGTTATTATTATCCTCCAAACACGTGATAATATGTGAATGATATTATACTAATATCATTGAGATAAAACTTAGTAAACAAATATTTTGAATATTCTTGTGATCTTATAAAATGCAAAAATTATTGAGGCATTATAAGAATGTTTCGTCTTGTGGCGGTAAAAAATCAGATTGATGTATTTAGATGTAAGGAGGAGACGTAGTTGATGGGATTAGTTATTCAGAGCGATACGTTTGGTATGGATGTGGTGGGCCCAGATTACTCGACGATCCAGGTGGAGGCCGAGATATCGGACATTTTGTGTGGGTGGGATGGGTAGGTTATTGAGGGTTATGGTAGAGCAGTTTCTTGGTCTTAGAGTGAAAATGCAGTGAGCTGATTTTGATTCATTTATCTTGATTCCCCAATCTTTATACCAGGTTTGGAGTAGATTTGAGTGGACTTGAATGAAGTTGGAAGCTATTTCAGGTTCTGAGTTAAGCGCCATAATACCTTTATCATCGGCAAAGTCACCTGTGGTCGTATGGTTAGTTGTGGGTTGATCGGAGATGAATAGATTGAATAAGAGTGTGGCTGCTACGGCGCCTTAAGGAATTCCAGCATGGATTAGATTTATTTCAGATAAGGTTGGACCAGAGCGTATAACAAAGTGCCCGTCTTCGAGGTATGACTTGAATAATAAGTAGGATGGGAAGATGAATTTCGGTTTGAAGAGGAGACCTTGGTGCCACACTTTATCAAAAGCCTGGGCCATGTCTAAGAATGCTGCAGTACATATTTGTTTTTTTTCTAGAGAGTATGAGATTTTGTCTATTAAGCGGTGGACTTGGTGTATGGTGCTGTGATTTATATGGAAGCCAATTTGATTGTTTGGAGTATTTGATTCGATAATTGGGATAATACGTTTTAAGATAAGTTTTTTGAAAATTTTTGAGAAGAGTGGGAGTAAGCTAATAGGTCTGTAGGAACTAAGGGTATCAGGAGGTTTATTTGGCTTTGGTATCATCACTATTATCAAAAATTTCCAAAGTCAGGGAAGTAAGTTAGTCTTATCATAGAGTTGTATATATGAGTTAATAAAAGTATGACTTTTTTGGGTAGTTGAGAAGCTATTTCAGCGGTTATTAGGTCAAAGCCTAGAGTTTTTTTTTCGAGCAGATTTGTCTACAGTATATTTAACTTCACTTGGCCGTATGTGTTTGGGAGGCAGACTCACTGGTAATGGACAGAGTAAAACGTGATTTACTTTTTGAATTTGACTTGTAGAGAGAGTATCGGCGTGTGGTTTGAAAGTGGAGTCCAGATGGTGATGGAATATATTCGATTTTTCTGTCATTTATTGCCCACGTTCTATCTGCTTTTCTCAAGGGTGGAACTGGATGTTGACTACGGAGTATTTTCCTGGTAGTTTGCCAGAATGAATTGTCACTTGAAGAGAGAGTTATTAGATGTTTAGCGAAGTTTTCAGATCTAATTTGGGCAAGGTGTCTTTTGAATTTATTTGTGAGATTGTTGAAAACGTGTTTGTCGGATGGATACTTGTTCTCTGTCAGGTGGCTTGGGCTTTTCGTTTTTCCACTATTAAAGATCTAGTATAGAGGGAGAGGTTTTTGGTGGTGTTTTGGGGGTGGGAGGAAATGAGCAGGTCCATGCCGTTTCTTGTATAGATTTTGTGAGGAAATTAATTGCTTCGTTAATATCATTAGAAGATTTTAGACTTATGTTGAAGTTTGTTTTATTCTCAAGGGAAGATCTGAAAGTTACCCAGTCCATAGTGCCTTGGGTTAAAGTAGGTTTATTTGGTTTATTTGTAGGCATAGTGTTGATTGTGAGGAGAACCGATCAGTAGTCAGAGCAGAGGTCATCTAAGTCAGTTACTATACTGTGAAGATTGTTTGGTATTTTGGTTAGAAATATGTCAAGAATGTCTGGTTTTTTCTTGGGGAGGTAGGCCAATATGTTGGTGAGGGCGGAGTATGTATTTTATATTTTCGTGATTATGCTAAGACGTTAATGATATTTCCGCGAGGGTTATTTGTGCGATAGGGGCTATTGTATATTTTTAGCATTTATGTTGCCTCCGACTATGAATTTTTGGCCAAGAGAGTTGAAGAAATTTTCATATTGGGTTTTGATGATTAAGTAGCGTGGTGGGCTATACGCTGTATAGATGTTTACGGGAATATTGTTGAGTGTTGTAGAGATACCGCAGGACTGCAAGTGATCTGTTTGATATGGTAGTAGGGGATAGAATAGCAAGGATGCTCTTATTATGATAGCAGCTTCTGCGTGAGCGGTGCAATTTGGATGATTGGTTTTAATAATATTAAAGCCTAGGAGATTGAGGTGTGATGCATGCGTAAAATGCGTTTCAGATATTAACGCGATATCTATTATATTATTTTGTAGGATGGCTAGTAACTCGTCTCTGCGGTTTGTTAGACCATTTGAGTTCCAAGTTAGGATGAGGAGGGATTTTGAGGTTATTTTATTAATTAGCATTTTTATTAGAAATGAGAGTTGAATTAAGAGTAGTGAGAAGAGAAATATGAGAATTTATGATTGATTTAAATTCTTCTATGAATTTAGAAGAGGATAGTTCGTTGTTATTTGTTGGGGTCAGGATATTATTGAGAGGAGGGTGTGACCCTATGTTACATTAGCATACATACGTTGGTTTGGTAAGTGTTCATTATTTGATTATTGGTGGTGGGACTGGTGTGTAATCTTGAAATTGAATGGTTTCTGGAGGTTAGGTTTTTTACTTGAGATGTTAGAGCGTCTTTGGGATAGTTGTTTGTATATGGTGCATTCTCTGTAGTTAGCAGGGTGTGCACCTTCACAAAGGGCACATTTTGCTGGGAGGTCTGGAAATTTTACACAGGATGAAGTGGGATGATCGTTTCCACATTTAACGCACTTTGGGTTGTATGCGCAATATGTTCTAGTGTGGCCATATGACTGGCAGTTTTGGCATTGAGGGATTTGGCGTTTCTTATGATGTTCTTCTATTTTTACTTTTGTGTGAAGCAGAGTAGTGATGGAGAAGATATCGCTGTCACTTCCTTGTGGATCGAGGTCAGCGAAGAACATGGGGAGTGGTATTTTTATTTGGGCGTGCTTAATATTGATCACGTTTCTGACAAAGTGTCCTATCTCTTCAATTGCTGATGTTATATCAGTTACTGGAGTGAATGGGTATAGATTTCTGATGACAATTCTGAATTCAATTCTGAATGGTTTATCAGCTTGGAGTTGATACGTGTGAAATTGTGCATTGATTCCTTTTAGGAAGTAGATTAGTTTTCTATAGTTGTCAGGATTATTTGCTTGAATTTTTAGGTAATTTGAAGTAGATTTGCACGAGAAGCTAGTTGAACCAATTTCTTTGATGAAGCTGTTCCTTATTTGAAGAAAGTCGATACGCCTTTAACAAATATAAGTAGAGGCAAAATTTCTTTTAGTGTATCATTTGTCATATGTATTTGCGCCGGATTTTGATGGTCAGGTGATTCGTCGGTATCAGTGTCGTCGGCGATAATAGGTTCCGAATTATTTTGTGCGAGATTTGAATAGCGGTTGAGGGTAACGAATTTCTTTGATATATTTATGTTTTTTGTTGTAGGTGATAGTGGCAGTTAAGTAGATAATGAACGTTTTTTCGTTTTTGTTTCATTATTTTTGTCCGTTAATTTAAGGATTCAATTGACAACAATTTTAATTGGGGATACGATCTGGTTGTTTATCTGGGACATAATTACGCTATCTTATCAATAGTCTAAAGGTCACTGTGCGCGGTGCCTGCGGCTATTTACATAAGTGTCGTAGTGTGTGTGAGGTAGAAATAGTATTTTTTTTATTTTAGTAAATATATTTTAATTATATTACCCTGCTGGCAGGATGTTATATAGTACATCTGAGAATAATGAGGATTTTGAGTGACGTATAATTCGACAATAGACAGAATATTTTACGTTTGTTTTTGATAGAGATACGAGGATAACCATCGAGCGTTGGATAAATGCGTGCGCACGGTCGGGTTATCCACGCAGGAATTATTAGTATTTTTATAATTTATTATTTCAGTTTATGATGATTTTTATAAGGATTTGGTTGAATCTAAAAAAAATGAAAGTTTTCTATTCTTTTCTTTGAATAATTTTAACTCTTAAGACCATAAATTATACAATGGGTTAATCATAAACATTGCCCACCTTTATATTAAAGTTATTTTTCGTTCTAAGCTGTATTTTACTATGAATTATAACAGACTAACAACATTATAACAGAAAATACTATTTTCATTACTTTATATATACCGACGTAGTAACATTAGATCTGACACAGTATTGCAAGTATTATGAGAATTTATCTATAAATGAATAAAGCCCATCATGTCCAAAATAAGCATCAAATTTTTAAAAATATTTTGAGTTGAGTTTTTTTTAAATTGTGTCTGAAGTTTTTTTTAAGTATTTTTAACGTAAATAACTAAATATTACAGACTACATTATGCTTCCTCAAAAACCGACTGGATTATTAAAAGCTTCTATGCTTTTAGGTTCTCTTTTTTATTATTTAAAATTGATAATTTTATGCCAGGACACTTACTCATAAACTACGAATACATAATGAATGCAACCAAGGATTTATTTTTTTTTTTTTTACGAAATTATTATTGATACTTTAATATTGAGTAATACATCTAGACGAATTTGGGTTATAATTTGATTTTGGGTTAGCTTAGCTATTATTAGCAGTATTTATTTTTTTCTTTTTTTCATCTTAAATATACATATAAGGTTAACTATTACTTTGGAACTATAGTTATACATCACACTTTAAAAAAACCTAAAATAATGTATGACGAATACAATAAAAATGTATGTACATTTTTTAGAAAATAATATTATTCTATTAGATATAACAGTTTATATAAATGTCAAACATAACCAAACGTCTAAAAACAACACAATTGTAGTATTTGGCGTATTTAATTGTGAATAGTACAAATAAATTATTTAAATTACAATAGAAAGTATTGGATCAGCATTCGGTTCATTATAATATATTATTATAGTTGATTGAATAAATTTAATTTAAATATAAGAATATAAATAAATATATAACTTTTTGTAGATTGTGGATTTAATTCAGTATAAAAGTTATTGGTATTTTGTTTGAATACTCACCCTCTTCTTAGCAGTTTTCACAGGTCTTAACGTTCCATCTCAGCAATGGGATATAAAAATACAACCATCACAATACAATTCCAACATTCTATATCATAAATTATCTCTTCTATTTGCACATCCTCCCGGATTTTCCCAAAATCTTTTATTACAACATCCTTCATTCTCGTGCTGGATCTTCCACTGATATTTTGCCGATAATTATCCTTCCTTCAATTATTAATTTGATTGTTTTTCCGTCTTCCCTACAAACATGATCGCTCTAGCTTTTTACTTCCTCTATATGAGAGGATATTGGGTATTTGGTTTCCCGTAGATATTTTGTAAATCAACTTGATATTCTTTGTTTGTATCTTCACGATTTTATATGATATACTATACTGGAATATTTTTCCAAAATCTTCTCTTTATATATTAAACTTATCAAAACACGATAATATTACACATTATAAGTAATATTATAGGTAGTAGTAATAATAATAAAACGTAATATAACACATTATAATATTATTTACATACAAAACATTGAATGTTTCGGGTGACGGTTTCAAAACCAGTGATCTCAATTTGCACAAAGGAGAAATTATATATTTAATTTAACCAATCCCATATTTTTACCGATACTATGAACAAGAAAATAAGTAATTTTTAAGGCACGATTATAACGTTCAGAGACGAAAAATCTTGCAACGAAGTTATTAATTATTATAATAAGCATACTAATATTATATTAGTACAAAGGAATTTTTTATCGTAAACAATGCAATATCGTAATTTCCAGGCATGGTACAATTTAATTTAGTAATATTTATTCATTCATTATTTATGTATAATGAAAGTATTTTAAGTAATTCTATTAAAAGTTAATAATAAATAAAATTTTAAAAGTCTAAAAAAAAATATTAAAAGTACCTGTTGGCTGTTTCACAGTAAAAAAAAAGGCCCATCCTGTATACGACGTCTAACGATGTTGCATTCAAGCTTATCAATGTATACTCACAGGGTTAATGTTTGCCACACAGTAGATAGATATATCTTACATTGTACCCTATTAAAATCAAAAACCGTACGTCACGGTCGGTCCTTAGAACACCGTATCTTGAATTTTAATTTTGTTTATTTTCATCGTCGTAATGACGTCATAATATAGGGAATCATCCCCTCCTGCCCAGCAAGGGAGGAAATCGCACAGTTGTAACGACGGTTACTTTATTGTTTAATATATTGTAGATTAGGTATAATACGCATCTCTGCATTAATATATCTTTATGTATAATATACATTGTATATTATAGGAAAAGTGCCAACGGCGTTATTTTTTTTTTCTGTTTATTCGAGTTGCGTTCGTTTCTATCATTTCAGCTGAATACGCAAAACTTTTAAAGGAGTTCCCGCGAGTTCCGAGATGAGTTTTTGTGAATATAATATACGAGTACCCACCTGCAGCAACACGAATATGTTATAAAGCTTAATATTCTAACATACATATCTTAAATGAAATTTAACGTGTTTTTCTTTTGTATGAATACGTTTTTTCCAGTCATATTTCTTTCCGAAAATGGTCATTAAAAAAATAATTAACTTAATATTGAAGCTGGTTCCTTAATTTAATATTATTAATATTATTTTCGTACATTTTTTTATATACTTTTTACTGTCTTGATATCACTATATATTGTTTTCTCCTTCTATGTTTGTCATAAGTCTATCTAGTATAAATTTATCTAACTGTCATAGTTATCAACTAAAAGCTAATTAAAAAAAAAAAAAATTCTTTCCAAAATACTTATTATACAACATATTTTAAAAATATTAGTTTATGTACACAGAATAACGTCATTACATAGGGCAAAAAAAAAATAAAGTACCTACTTATTGATTAAATTTTTTTTATTTTCCTTAACGCAATTTTGATGACACTTTAATAATATGGTCACGCATTTTAAAAATTCATTACACACTTCTTCACATCCAGAGAACCAAATATGTTATATTAATTTTTTTTTTATCTTTTAATTGTTTTAAGTAACGAACAACTTTTAATACAAAATTATGTCCGTCCAAATTTTTTTTTTTTAATATTTTTATGACAATTTAAATATATTTACAATATGTAAAATAATTATTGTTACCAAATGTATTATGTTTTTCTTTTTTTTTTTTTTAAGCGTTGCAGAAGTGTTTTTAATGTTTTAAGTGATTTGATTGATTTATGTAAGACATTCTATTATATCAAACTCTAGGATATAATTATATTTTAATTGTATTTTATGTCTCATTTTTAATATTTCTATGTTTTTAAACCGTAAAAAGTTATATATATTTAATTACTTATGTGTGCGTTTTAGGTAGATATACAATAGTGTAACTTTCTGTAAAAATGTAATACAAACATGGTATTCAAGTTAAAACAAGTTCATAAAGTATGTACTTTATGTAAAATTAAATTACAAGTTAATTACTTCAAAAATGTAATTTAATTAACCCTACTTTATCACACATTTGTGGAGAGTAATGTTTGAGTTCATAATTATTTTTGCACGCAATTGTAAAAACAATATGTGTATGAGTTGTTTAACACCATCACATTTCTACATAATTGATGATATTATATTTTCATATTCTAATACTCTAACTAAGACCTGGTAAATGATTTTATTTAATAATGTTTATACAATACAATTTAAACACTAACTACATCAAATATATTATTCATTTCTTTTGACAATTCTCTGAAATTTGTTATCACTCACTTATGATTCTTAAACCTAAAAAGTATTCAAATTTCCACAAAGAAAATATTTCAAAATTTTAATCATCAAATATTTATCTTTGCTATAATAACCTCAGGATACCGTAAAGAATATTGTATAAGAAAAATTATAAAATTAAATTATAATTTAAAGAAGTTAATCCTAGAGGATAATCAATAACTTCAAAAGTAATAGAACATTTGAGAACTTTAATTAATTTTAATTTTGTTCATTATCATATATTTAATTAGATTTTAACCAATTATGTATCGAAACATTAAACGATTTTATGAGTTTATTAAAATGTAACATATTGCAATGACTATTTAAATCGCGACTCGATAGTCAAATATCGGAACGTTAGAGAGAATATTTTATTTAGCGTTAAATGTAGCACTTTAAAACTTAAAAGACTAAAAGCTTTACCGCTTTGGGAAATTATATTTCACCCGTAGACCACTTATGTAAAAATGCCACATTATTATTAACGTCCTTTAAAGTTAAAGACTCTTTAAACTGTACATAATTATCAGTAGGTTGTGTAATAAAATTAATTCATACCTTTTTTAGAATTTTGAATTTGGATGATGAATTGTCAATTCAGAATCAATTTAATTCTAAAATAAAACAACAACAATTTGAAAAGCCTACGGCCAACCAAATATCTATACTTAGAACTGTTTGCATGATTCATGCCTAAAGCTTAAAACTAACATTTTTAATTGATAATACTTATTCAAATATTAGATATTTATTAAATATTAATAACTTTAAAATTTCTGATTTTTTTTTTTTTGCCCTGAAATGACATAACATAATTTTTTACATAATAACATCATGATTTAAGCTATTGAAAATAACAAATCAATTCTTAAAAATTTAAGATTAAATTTAATTTTGTTACTAAAGTTTGATAATCTATCAATTTCCATTACCGTCTTTGTAAGTGTCATGTTCCGTATTATAGTATTTTTATATTAAGTTTTTTTCTGCAATGTAGTCAAAATATTTTGGGTTAGTTCTTAATTTTATTATAAACTGATTACTTTTTTTTTTTTAGTTTAGCATTTATTTTATATGACTAGGTAATTTAACAGAGTACATAAAAAAAATGTCATTAATTAATACATATTATACTATATACCTAGTACCTATAGTGTTGATAATCTTTAAATATATATTATTTTTTTTTTTTGTGAAACGAATGCATATTAGCTATTGGCGTATGATCCTTAGTAAAGATTTCTCTTTTGAGATTTGGTTTCCCGGTATAGTTTACTATTATGACGATATTGAAAACGTGCTTTGCAAGTTTCTAAAAACGATTTTCAAATATTGTGCCTTAAAATCCCAGGAAACTCGTGCATATTCAATTTTTTAGTAAGTTAACACTTGTTTTGTTTAGTGAAAAAAATAGTATAATATTTTTTAAATAACATGAAATAGGTTTTATTTATACGAAGGATACGTGATCAATTTTAAAAAAATGCACTTGTGAGAATGCTTGTGTGAATGAATACTGAATAATGTATATTTAAAATTATTATATATTCAATTTTCATAGAATATAATTAATAACTTAAAATAACTTATAGTAATATAGCCATATCTAAATATTAAAAAAAAAAAAATAATGAAATTCAATAAATCTTGTTTATTTGATAAAATATTTTACAAAATGTTTTTTTTCGCATTAAACATATTATATTTACATAATAATATATTTTATGTGTATAACTTATGTATAACATAAGCATTCACTCATTTAAAGTGTTTGATTACCGAATTCGAATATAAATAATAACTAAAACAATAAGTATTATTATAATTACTAAAGATATTAAAAAAATTTAAATATGATATTTACAAAATGCATGCAAAATATTTAAACACACTAGTAAGTATACATTTAATTGTATTAATCTTAATATGAGGTAGTGTAAATTATAATTAATATTATGTGAAGATCCCCTTAAATATGTCTTTTTTTTACATATGTATTAATACATAATATAATATATAATATATATATATATATATTATTGGACATTTGGTACCTATTGACTATCATAATTTGCTTAAATTATAATAGAAAGTCATTTGAGATGTTTTTATTTAATTATAGTTTATGATGACGAACTATTCATTAAAATTAACATTGTTATTGTTTCATTAAGTTTTGAGAATACATATATGAGGTAATAAAATGTAGTGTTAACTAGAAGGGTTTTGTAAAGTATAAAACTATGTATTTGTTGTTTATCATAATTTTAATTAAACAACGATATAAATAAAATTTTTAATAAACCTAAAAAACTATGGAAAAATTAAATTTCAGTTAAAAATTTTATTAAATTAAACAGCAAATATCATAATATCTATGAATTTTTTTATTTATTATTTTAAAATATTTATATAATGACTACATCTTAAGTTATTTTTAATTTATTTGTTTTTATAACTAAAGAAAAATTAAAATAAAAATGATTACACAAGTAATTACAAAACGCTAATTTTATTTAAAAAAAATATGATGCTTAAAAATTTTTTCATTCATTAATCATTTACAATTTACATGAAATATGTATCATTGTCACAATAAATTATTTAATTTAAAATGTATGCTGTTATATTTTTAAGCCAATAATAAAGTATAAGTATATTTAATTCAAATTTGGAGCTTGAATTGGTAATACATATTATGTGGATTAGTTTTAAGAAAATCATTACACTCATATAATATATTATAAAAATATACACATTTTGAACTTAGCTTTTAATATCATTGGAAAACTTTTGTTCGACATCTTCTATAAATAAGTGAAACATTATATAGGGGAATAATAAATTATGTTTTAATGTTTTAAATCATATCTTAGTTATTATGTATGTTTTTTTTTTATTTCTCAAATCAAATAATAGCAAAAATCGCATGTTCATACATTATAATTTATATAACCTGTAGGTACCAAATGTTAAAAAATTGAATATTTCAATTCAGAACAATTGAAAAGTATACTAGTAAGTCCCCTGAAAATCTTATATATAGTATATAGTATAAAGATAGCGTATATATTGTAACTTATTAGTCGAAATGGACTAGGTGCATAAGTGATTAAATGACATCCCTATATGTTAAACTAATTAACACGCACACTCTCACAGACACGCATAGTCTAATATTATATTTAACTAAAAAAATTTAGTATATAGTATTTATATTTAAGAAACAATAATATAATATTAAAATGCAAAATATATTCCTATAATAAGGATATATTATATGGCAAAAAAATGCATAAGTTATCAACCTATCTAATTATGATATATGAACAATTCAATAATTTACCTATGCATTCAAGAGATAAGAAGACGATTTAATAATTTAAAACACTATTAGGTATTGTCATTTTTAAAAGTAATAACTTTTAGTGTAAGTGTATCTAGAATAATAAAGTATTTTTAAAAAACTAGTTTTAAACCACATATTTTTCATCCTAATAGCAAAACATTGAGTAAAGTCTTCTTATATGATCGAGAATTTAGGGTTAAAAATCTATTGATATTGTACGGAATTAAATAAAGACTTGTGAAAGCTAATTAATGTATAATATAAATTGTCTTTAAAATTAAAATTGACTTATTTGATTTATTATCCTTATAGTTATGCAATTACGTCTAAAAGAGCCTAATTATTATTATTATTATTATTATTATTATTACTATTCGAACAAACAATTTGGTACATTACAAAACCAAATAGTATTATTAATATTATCCTTTTTATTTAATATCAATATTTTATAAGCAAAGAAAATACTTACAAAATTTTAAAGCAACATATCTTTTGATTAAGATTATGGTTTATTTCAATTTAATAACAAAAAAAAAAGTGATTTTATGAAAAGTTAGTATTTATCTTAACAAACCAATACCATAAGCCCGAAATCACAAAAGATTTCCATTAATTTAATATACGCTTTTTATTAAAAATTGAAACCATTTTTTTTTTTTTTTTGAGTAATAATTATTATAATATTCTACCACTGAATGTTTTATCAACAATAGTAATTAATATTTAAATTATAATTGTAATAATTATTCTGAAAACTACAATAACTCACTATATCTATACAGTATATTCTACTACTTATATTCTTAACAGAGTGGCTAATAAGTTACTGAAACTGTCATAAACTGTGATGGTTTCAAAACTTTTTACTAGTTAAAACTTAATTATTATATTTTACATTATATTTATTCGCCTTGATATTTATTAGAAATTTCTTTTTATTTATTAATTATTTTGTATTATGACATGTATCACTTGTGTTTTTAACTGGAATAATATTAAACAGAAATTATATTAACTTTGTTGTAGTATATTATACGCCAACTCTATAACAATCTAAAAATGTTTTACCAGTGTGTATTATTTAAAATAAATATAAATGTACAACATATTTATAAAATAGATTTTATGTGAGTTTTACACTTACATATACTGATAAAATTATAAATTATCTTCATAGAAAAATAAATACATTTCTAGTTTGTCATCGATGTTTTTCTGTTTTTATAATATTAAACTTTGATTAATAAATCACAAATTCGCAATTTAATATACTAGGTAACAAATAACAAATTATATGTGTCTTACATTTGAAAAAGAAATAATTTCAAATGTTCTTGACACGCTTTTACATTTTAATACTTTAAAAATAATAACAACATTACAGTTATGTTTTTTAGTTATTGGAATATTATTAATTACCTATTAAAAGTTAAAATACATAATATAATTGTATTTGTTTTAGTAAAACGTGTGTTTAAAATTAAATGTTTTATAATTATTACAATATTAATTCCTCAATCTTATAAGCTTGAAACTACTCTAAAAAAACCATATAGATTATGTATACTTATTCATTTTGAAAAGAAATATGTTAATTATTATAACATCATTGAACTTTCAAGAACAAGTTGCCATACTAATAATAAGTAAAACTTCTACAGTTTAAACTTAAAGCAGAAAAATTCAGAAAAAATAAAACTAATTAATATAAAAATATAAACAATAATTGTTTTCATATTTAAAAAAAAAAATATAAATAAATACATTTTAGGCTATAAAGAAAACAAAAAGTCGCTATCCGCTTTGTCATGTGTCAACTAAATAACATTATGGTTTTGAAAAAAAAATGATATGAAATTTATATTTTTAGAACGGGACGAAGTATCAGGAAACCCGTATATGAAAAACGTATTGTAATTTGTGTGAGCTTTTATGAAAAAAAAAACCAAATAAAATACAATAAAAAAAAAAACACATATACGCATATTACATATTATATTATACTATACCTACAATACCTACCTACTCGTTTATCATATTGCTGTATTGGATGTGTGCGAGGCTGTAAATAATTTGCATTTTTATATTGTAATCGTGAACTAATTTCGAAATAATTGGCTTAAAGGACTTTTGTTGTCAAAAACGGAAAAAAAATGAAACTAATACGCAATATTGCAATAAACTTAACACATTAATTACAGTTATAAACGCAATGCTTTCGAGGGAATTACTCCGTTGACATTTTTAAGCTCCGGAATGCAAAATTGTTTAATTTTTATCTATAATGTTTTAATATGTACGAAGTTCCTATAATAGTTATTAATCAGTTATAAAATGTACGCGCTATTTTTGATTTATTTTACGAGAAGAATTGATATTTTTCGTTTTGCCTTAATATAATAATTAACAATTTATAATTGTAACAAAATCATAATATCTTATTTTTTTTTTTTTTTATATATATTAAACCGTTACGCGGTTTCGTACAATAATAAATTTGATTGTCTACTGCACCGGGCGTAATAATAACATCGTAACATTGTTATTATTTTTATTATAAAGCTGCCCTGACCAGCGCCATCTAGTGACGGCAACTGCGCGCCAATGAATCGATGTTCGTACCCCTCGTCAGTGTACATTCGGCCAACAATACTGCACGTATGTGTTTTGCTCCGGTCCGTCGAGAAATTGTCGATCTTTGGGCGAGATTTTAAAAACGCGCATAATATCAAAATGGTGAGTACGACAATTTTCGCAGACACAAAATGTGTTTAGTTAAAAAAATGTTGCGAGAGTATATCGAGACGATATTTTTTTTTGCCGATGATAATTTGAACACCTCTTGATGTAACGAGTAGATTTACGGGTCTATTTTATAATTAATATTATTAATCGTAGAAATTAAACGACAATAATATTATGATGGAACATTAATTATTTTAATCTTGTTAAATATATTTATGCATGTGTGTATCATGTAGTTGTGTATTTATTTAAATACATTTACGCGTCTTTTTCTTTACTTATATTTTAGTACGGATTCGTGAATTATGCTTTAGAGCTGCTCGTATTGAAAACATTTGGCGAAGAGACGTGGGAAAAAATCAAGTGAGTGCTATACATATTATCATAAAAAACAAAGTGTGGAATAAAAATCCAGTAGATAATTAGTTATTTGTTTTAATATTTTTGTAAACACTCATAATTGTATGTTTGCAGAAAAGATGCAGAGGTTACAATGGATGGTCAGTTTTTGGTCAGACAAATTTACGATGATGAAATTACATACAATTTGGTGTCATCGGCCGCACAAATTCTTGGTAAGGATGATTATTTCTCAATATGTTTTAGTTTTATTTAAATTTTATAACGTGTGGTTATATGGTTAAAAATAAAAAAATACATATTTATCACTTATTAGGTGCTTTAATATGCTAGGAATTACAAAAACAATATATTTATGTCTCATTTGTTTTTTTAAACTATGCCTACTTTTAATTATTTTATTTACTATACGTTGAAAATATTCAAAGAAAATATTATAATTCGTTTTATTTAATAAAATTAAGTTATGTAAAATATAATATGATTGAATAATATATAATTTCATTTTTAATAAAAAAAGTTTTCAATTATGCGCGATAAAAACGTAGTGTAAAGCTGTAATACTAGGCTGTATAGTGTAAAATAATTTAAATAAATAAAAAATATAAGGTACTCACGTCCTACGGCATTTTTTTTACGGAACGTTAAGGAAGGTGAATATAATAGAAATAAATTTATATTTGTTATAGAATTCAATTTTGAAAAAACTGTATAATATTATCCACGGGACTCGTTTAACTTTTAGATTAAATAATAAAAATAAGACCTTATGAAATTTATGTTTGAAATATATTAATGAACCACAATCTAGAGTGTGATATAATGTCATGTATCTATACATTAGAACTGCCGGCCAGTAGCATATTAGAACTGTTTGGGAAGATGTTTTTCGAGTTTTGCCAGGATTCCGGTTACGACAAAATCCTACAGGTGCTCGGAGCCACACCCCGGGACTTTCTTCAAGTACGCATTGTTCACATCCTTTGAGCAATACGATAACTGTTATCACCGTTATTTTTGTAGAATCTGGACGCTTTGCACGATCATTTGGGTACACTGTATCCGGGCATGAGAGCACCATCTTTCCGGTGTACAGAAAGAACCGAGGACGGCGCTCTTGTCTTGCACTACTATTCCGACCGTCCCGGGTTGGAGTACATTGTCATCGGGATTGTTAAGGTTCTACAAATAATATTTTATAAGTGACAATAACGAAACGAAATACTGAGGGAGTCGTGGTTTTATAAATAATATATATTTTGTGTGTGTATGTGTGTGTGCGTTTTATAGACCGTCGCCAGTAAACTTCATAACACCGAGGTGGAGGTGGAGATATTACAAACCAAAGAGGAATGTGATCATGTGCAGTTCTTAATAACCGATAAGAATACCACAGGTCAACGTCAAAGCGATCAAACAGCTGAAGTCGAGACACTATCTCAAGGTCATCATTAAAAATATTTTTTTTTTACTAAAGTCTGCAAGAGTGTATAAATAATAAATAGTATACAGTTTTACCACTCATCGAAACAGGCCATAATAAATATGTGAATAGTTATGTACTTATCATACTATAATATTATATGCTGTTTTAGAATTTAACCAAGTTCAAAAAAATCAATACCGTTGATTGCAGTTACCATTTTTATAATATGTTGAATTATCGATTCAAAGTACATCAATATTTTTATTTTGTCTCAAAAAGTTGGGTAATATTTTTTTTCATGATAGCTATTTATATGTTTATTTTTTACTTCAACTTCGTTGTATTGAATAAACATAATAAAAAAAAAAACACCAAATGGTCGAAAATCCAAAGCAAACGAATTGAAATTGGGATAAAAATAAAATTACATTTTATACAAGTAGATTAAATCCAATGAAATCCAACCTGAAAAAAAAACATTAGAATCTTATCCGTGTTTTGATTAATTAAAAAAATACATAATGAATGTATACACATTTTTTAAAAATATATAGAATATCAGTTATAATAGCTTTGCCGACCGGAACATGGGTTAGTTATTATTTTTGATATATTTAAAAATATATATTATGCATACATATTAAGACACCTATATTAGTGCGTTGCGAAACGACATCATAAGCGTATATAAAATAACGACTTTGCTATGTTTATGTAGAACCGAAAATTAGTCCGGCCACGTTTTGCCATGTGTTCCCATTCCATCTGATGTTCGACAGAGACTTGAACGTCCTTCAAACCGGTTGCACGATCACCAGAGTAATACCCATGGTACAAGGGCCAAAACCATGCAAATTAACACAAATCTTATACCCCGTAGGTGTAACACTCGCACACAAGCATAATAAATAATAATTATTTTTAATGTTGACTCGGTTGGACAGGTAAGACCTCATTTGGAATTGACATTCGACAACATTCTAGCGCACATAAACACCGTGTACGTTCTGAACACAAACCCGGGAATCATGAACGATGACTCTAGCGATGGTTGTTCAATATCTCTGCGTCTTAAAGTAAATAATCGATAGATCCGATCGTATGAGCACTTTATTATAGACTGCATGCGTTTAAATAAACAGTAGGATAGGATTGAAAATAATACCATGGATGATGGTTTAAACGTCGGTTTGTTTTACAGGGCCAAATGCTGTATGTGCCGGAAACAGATCTAATGTTGTTTTTGTGTTACCCGAGTGTCGTGAATCTGGACGATCTGACCAAGTTAATATAAACGCATTTATATATTAATACGTTCATATTTTGATTAGACGGCCTTCTGTTAGATTAGGTTAGATTGTTGAGCTATAACTACTGACAGTGTTTATTTTGTTTGTTTGTCCCAGACGGGGCCTGTACATCAGCGATATACCTTTGCACGATGCCACTAGGGATTTGGTGTTGATGTCTGAACAATTCGAAGCCGATTACAAACTGACCAGGGATTTGGAATTTTTAACTGACAAGCTCCAGCAGACTTATAGGGAGCTGGAGAGCGAAAAACAAAAAACCGACAGGTAGTTCAATACAGCTAATCCTCAAATTGAAAAAACACGGTTGTGTATCTTCGGCGATACATGTTTGCTTAATAAATCGCATTGCAATAATTAAAAACAAACATAAAAAAGTTCATAAAATAAAAATATAGCACATTCGATACCTATCCAAACACATCTTGCTCAATAACGTTATAATAAAAATATATCTAAATATTTCAGACACGTACACAAAAGTACAAACAATAATTATTATTGCAATATTATATATAGTATATTATGTTATTATAAAAAGCGTATAGTTAAGATAAGTTGTGGATTCGGCGAGAGGCACTTATGTAGGTATACTACGTGTCTAAAATTTTAATCGATCAATAAAATTGATAATAACCTATTTTCAACGTTGTATATACTTTGATTGAATCGAAAAAGCTACAGATCTTAAAACGAAGTGTCATAATTTGTAAAAACAATTTTGATCTAAAACGTTTTAGAATAGCTATTATAAAAATATGATAAAATCATTTTATATAAAATGTACGTACCTTTATTGTATTTACAAAAAATTGGCGTAAATTACACAATGGTTATAACTATTAAGGACTTAAAATTGACAAATTATAATTAAGAATTATATTTAACGATGCTGTAATCTATATTAGAATGATTAAATGTTTTTTTTTCATTTAAATTCCCACATTTATCTTTACATTTTGAAATAAAATAATAAGCTATAAAGTTTCTACATAGCATTTAATTAGTATTGTTTATTTATTATTTAAAGAGTCCAGTCATAAAAGGTTAAACGTAAAATACAAATTAACTTTTTTAAGAGATTTAACTTTTAACTGTACCTGTTAAACAATTTCTAGAATTTTAAAATTTATTAAATTCATTTGATACAAAAAATATAATTTATTTATATTAAAAATTCCAACTAATAGTGATGAAATGTATACTATAGTTTATCTTTTAAATTTATTATTTGTTTTCTGCATACTTTTCCAGTTAACGCAGTGTAATTGAATTACTTTGATTTTTATAATAATACTTTTTAGTCACCCAAAATATCTAGACACAAATGATTTATGAATAGTAGGTAATGATTGTATTTTATTTGTTTTTTTTTACTTTTCACCGCATTTGTCTTAGGTGCATACCATACAAATACAATTTGTACAACTTCAACGTAATAAAAATATATTATATTGATTATACAATATAATATTATAATAGCTAGAACGGAACCGACGGCTGGTGTAATCGTGTCATACAAATGGTGAAACATTTAAAAATATTTTTTCTCTAAATTTCAAAACATGCAATATTTGAGTAGTAATAATTTAATGTAGAATATTAAACCAAAATCGAATTTAATCTAAATAATAGCACTAAAGCCGGCGCTGTTTACTTATTTCTTTCCCTACCTATCTCGGATTGTAATCTCCAGCTTGGCTCGCGAAGCTTTTCTCGTCGCAATTCGTCCCCGTAGGCTACTTTATATATATATATAAATATACAAATTTGTGTATTTGTGTATATATTATAATAGACACACACACACATACACGTCTACATCCATTGGATCTGAAACACGAATTATTTTACAACACTACTGTGACTGCACACAAAATGTAATAAACAATCACGTCGATCGCGTCGTCTTAATGTTGCGAAATACCGCATTTATATAATTAAACTGATTTTATGATAAAAAAACAAATAAAAAAAAGACAGGTAAAAAAAATCCAACAAAAACAAACCTGAATTATTTATCTATAAAAAGTATTTATACTAACATTTGTTTGTTATATTAGTATTAAAATAATTTTTAATATTAATGCTACAGTTATTGAGCCATATATATTATAATCTTATATCAATAATGTATTTTGGATTCCGAAAGTTATAATAAACGAAAAAATACTATAAGCAGTGAATGACTGAAAAATTGTTCCGTTTTTGGTAGAGTATAGGCACCTTGTTTATTTAAAAATGTTAATATTTTTTGAAATAATGAGTAGATTTTTAATTATTTTACTTTTACAAAAATTCACCCTGCATAATATATATATATATACAATATAAAGTGTTGGACATAAATTCTATATTGATTTCAAATTATTTTATTTATCTACAAAATGTCATGTTAATTTTATTGCATTTATGACATTCGTCGGTAGTCTGCTGAGGAAATTTCATTGGAACCTTTTTAAAATTCTATCTACACTCTCCAATATTTCAGTATTTCAGTATTATAAATTTAGAGAATTTTTATAAAAAACATTTTTAATTCCAAAAAAAAAAAATAATTATGAATACTGTGTTACGAAGAATACATGTATGTAATTAAAAATTTGTCTTTTTTACAGTGCCTTATTTCCGTGTCTTTTTTTCCTTTTACCGCGACTTGTATATTTATATACGTTGCACGTTTCCCAAGACGGAGTAACAACAATCGTGTGAATACGTGAGTTCTGTTTTCATAGTTTTCGTTTAAAACAGACACAGCGAGTAGACGCGTTTATGAGAGTACACTGTTACTATTAAATTGTAATACATGATATTCGATTTCCCGGAAAAATTGGACAATTTTCCAGGATTACGTCTCTGACAAGAAAATAAATAACAGTTCAATAGTAACATGTAATATAGAAATAATTATAGAAATATAACATAATTATTTTTTATTTCATTATTCTAATTTATAAGTAAATAGTATTACGATTGAAAACCGTAAAACAGAATACATAGTAAAGCATTATATGTATACTGTTGTCATAGTATATCATATTATATAATATTGGTGATTAAAATTGTGTGTCGTACGAATGTACGATTTAAGTACGAAACACTTTGTACAATGCGAAATGCTAAGTGTGTAACATAAGGGGTAGTTCTGGGTAGGCCGTTGTGGCTGTTAACCAGGTACCTACTTTGCAAAGTGTAAACTTTTTTTTTATGAACACAATTTTATAATAGATATTTAGTGTTAATGTAGGTAAAATACATAAAGTGTTACGTGTATTATATATTATTCTAAATTAATCGTTAACGTTAAGATTTGAAAAAAAATATATGTTATCATATATATTTGATATGAGAATGTGATGATTAATGACTAAACGCTTTAGTTATATAAAGTTAAAATGTTGCATTGGCTGTATTATTAAAATTCGTTACCTCTATTCTTCTAATTTTATATCTTACTCGTGCATTTTAATTCAGTTGTTATGGAAAAATCTAAGATCTATGCTTCTATCAGAATTCTTACAATTTTATGACAAATAATATTTTAAATTTCAACCATGTTAACTATTTATGGTAACTAAAATAAAAGGGGATTGAGAACGGTTTATATATGTTTGTGTATGTACCGTTTTATACTTATAGCTACAAAAATGGACCATAAAAAAACCCAAATTTAACTGAGAAAAAATGTAAGATATTTCATAACCTCTTCTCCAGGTTAACGAGGTAACCGATTTTTCGAAATTTCAATTTCAACGATGATAATACTATAATAAACCCATAGTATTCATTTCTAAAAAATTAAAAATATGTTAAATTACCCTCCTCGTCTCCTCTGGTTCACCTTAAAAAACAGTCGGACCGGTGTACAGGTACTCAAAAATATATATTCTATTATTATCTATGCTTCGTATCGTTTTAGACTACTGTATTCCGTGCTGCCGATCAGTGTGGCGACAGAGCTGCGGCATAAGCGGCCGGTTCCGCCGAAAAGGTTCGAGTGCGTGACACTGCTGTTTTCCGGCATAGTCGGCTTCAGCGACTATTGTGCCGGTCACGCGGACTCGAAAGGCGCCATGAAAATCGTCCGGATGCTCAACCAGCTCTACACGGCTTTCGACGTGCTCACCGATCCGAAGAAAAACCCAAATGTCTACAAGGTAAACTCACTATTATTTTATATACCGCGCGGGTGTATGCGCGAGATGGAAAATAAAGAAAACGTTCGCAGCAGGTCTTACCACACCCCCGACCACCCTCCTCCTCTCGCTAAATCCCCCTCCGCTTTCCCCAGAGACGAAAACTATGCGTCGTATAATACCCACACGAGTCCAATCTGTAGGTATACCTATCAGCTACACCAATAATAGTTTCGCTTTTCCGAGCGCACCGATGATCGATCTCGAATCCAAATTTACGTCCGGCCGGCAATCGCTTGCAGATACCACGTCTACAACATTGCATAGGTATTAATATACAGGTTGATGATTGTCCAACAAATTTTTATCCTTTGATAATAATTACCCATTTAATTGGTACTTGGAATTTTCAATCATATACCTAAGGATCGTATTTTCAAATGAGGGTACCTACCACTACCAATACTTTGATTCGTAATGATATTCGTAACAGTATTATGAGCAACCATTTAAAAATTTTTAAATTTACATAAAAATTTCAAAGATTTGAATTCAAGTATATATATTATGGGAGAACCGCTCTGTATAAGACGTCGTTGTGTTGTGTTTTGCACGATATTATGCACTGCCGTTACGAAACGGTCATCCACTCCGATGCGTATTCTCCAACATAAATTTATAATCCGCAATGGTGTATGATACCGTCGCTGTTCGATCGATCGAATATTTGTATCGGAAACACGTCGAACGGCCCCCGATTATTATTACCGAAAATCGCGGTGTATGACGAAGAGAATAATTCGCGCGGCGGTACGCGTCTGCACGGTCGACTTGCCACGGACAAAAACAGAAATTGCTGCTAAAAATGCAATTCGTAGAATATATTTTATGTTTACACTGAAACGTAAGTATCTCTGTACATAATAAATATAGTCGATCGGCTAAGACTTAAGGAAGATAATATATTAATATTATATGACCGGTCGGAAATCGATGGCCAGCGTTGCACGCAGATAAAATATGAAATATACTTAAAATATTCCAATATAACTGTTTATTCTGAAAAGAATAATATTAGTGAATAATAAAAAAGATAAAATCTAAAAAGTGTATAATCTATTCTTCAAGAATTTTACACAGTTCGTAACATTTGGTAATATTTTTCTTCTTTAAGAGTAAAATAAAAACTCATGAAAGTTTTTCAAAACCATCCGTTTTTTAATAAATACAAGCTTCATGTTTTATGGTATTAAATTGCTGGTGAACTTTATAAATAATATATATTGTATATTACAATATAAAAACTTTTTAAACAACAAGATTTTTATTTACTTACCTAATAATAAACAATTATTGTATATAAAATAATTTTATTCAAATATACGAAATAAACTTACAATTGATATATCTTTATCAGAAAAAAAATATATTTTTATAGGCGAATGAATTTCGTATTATTATGAATTTTGCACAAGAATATAATAATATGCATTTGATATTTGTTTATTTTTACAATAATCTAAAATACGCTTGTATTGTTGAACCCAGGAAATATATTATAAACACAAACAATCTATAAATAATTATTAAATATTAAAATAACAATTAATTAAATAATAATTACGTGTAAACGTTTTAAATACAAGAGAAAATAAAGGTTTATTTTTTAAAAATTTATGAGAGAAATAAATAAATAATATTTTCAATGAATTTCATAAAATTATCTTCAATTTCTTAAAACTTTTAAAAAGAAAAACAATTTTTTATTTTAAATGTCTTTTTTTATTTCAGGAAGTATATATGTTTAAAATTAGTTTGAAAACAAAACGTAAAAGTTAGTTACAACTTTCAATATAGTTTTCGTATGATTCCTGGAAATAAAAAAAAACATTTTACTCTTCAATCTTTAAAAATTTTCAAGACTATAGACATTTTACTAATGGTATGCAGTTTAATAATCATTTTATACAATTATTTATTTAAAACAAATAGTTAAAATTATATTATCGGACTTAATTTACCTAAACAGCAAACAATTTTTTTTATAAGGTATTTCTTATGATTTAAGTTGAGTATGAAGTATTATTATTTATATAAAAAAAATATGTTATTTCTCTCGGTCACAAGAAACCAGTATAATAAAGTACTTAATAACTGCAAATTGTAGTATTAAAATATTTGACAGGTATAAAGAAAAAGGTTTTATTTTTAATGGTTTTTGACACTCTGGGCAAATCAAATAATAGGTTTAATATTTATTTCCATATCTCATAGCTGTCCATAGAAGAATAAATAAGTGCTAAATAGACTCCGCGAAATTGACATTTTCAAAAACATGCATTTTTTTTTTTTAGTAGGTATCTCAAATGTGAGAGGTTTACGCCATATTAGAAAAAATCAATAACAATAATAATAAAATTGTGTACTCGCTGTAGAAATTAGAAACCAGAATAGTGTATTATATTCGTGTATACAGGTGGAGACGGTCGGCGACAAATACATGGCGGTCAGCGGACTTCCTGAACCTTGCGAAGAGCACGCCCGGTGCATTGCTCGGCTGGCTTTGGACATGATGGATCTCAGTCATACGGTCGTAGTGGACGGTGTGCCTGTTGTAAGTATAATCTGAAGTGTCTCTGGATCGTGAGGCGTGTACAATGACAGGATGATATGCACGTGGTGATTCACCACCAAGCATGTTCGTCTCAATTTTTTTTATTTAATTATAAATTCATTCAAATTCTGACTTTTTAATATTTTCAAATATATTATACTTAAAGACCGTATTTTCAAATTATTGATATTGTTTGCAGTGCAGTGTCCCGTGTGTCTTCTGTTCAAACGAGAACCCCCGCCCCCTTTTTACTGTAAATTATTCAGTGGATATTTTTTTTTGAAAATGTTGATGTACTTAATTCAAAGTTTGAACGAGTAGTTTTTCAATGATTAAAATGTTTAATAGAAGTCCTTAAAAATGGTTTTACATAAATGTAAAACTTTTATGTAATATTATATTTAGTATGTATTATACTTGGACCATTTTTACAAATTATAAATGTTGATAGATGAATTTTAATTGCTAAAATTGTCTAATCGCCATAGCTCCCATATCTTCCGAACCCATAATCATGGACCTATTATCTTTGACACACAAAGCTAAATAACTCAAAAACTACTCATTCGAGTTTTAATTTTGATGCTTCAAAAATGATTTGCTAATAATTTATAGTAGAAAAGAGAGGTTCTCATTTCAAAAATAAAAGTTTTTATATCATCACGGCACTTCTTAACTACTATAAAAATCTCAACATTTGAAAATATGGTTTTTATGTCTATTTAAAAATTTCAAATGTAAGATTTTGAATAACAGCATTACTGAAAAAAATGGGTGAGCGTGTTTAATGAATCATTATGATGTGTAATACAGTATATTATTATCTGCATATAAAAATATGTATTTATATAATCTTAATCGAATTTTTTCAGCGCCTGACAATTGGCATACACAGCGGCGAAGTGGTAACAGGAGTGATTGGTCACAGGATGCCCCGGTACTGTTTATTCGGTAACACCGTAAATCTGACCAGTAGGACCGAGACCACTGGTATACCCGGAAAAATCAACGTCTCGGAAAACGCATACAAGTAAGTACACCGATATTGATTTATGTAATGTTATAATTATTATTTCTGGTACCACCTACCTGTGATATTATTATTGTTCGTATAATGCACCACTATCACGGTAATTATGGGCCCAAAGCCAAAAGGTTTTAAATCGATTTTTTTTAAATCCTCTTTTTTATACATTTAGATTTAGTTATTAATTCTATTAAAAGTTCAAGCTTACAAACAACCATATAAGTAAAATATTTAAAGAGTTATCGAAAACTAAAAACTAAAAACCAAAAATTTCTAAATCAACACAATTAAAAATGTGTTACCTATTTAATAGTGATATATATATATATATAATGCCTTCGATTCTCAACTAAAGTAAATTGTAGGAATATTAAATTTGTCAATTATACAATAATTATAAGATATTATACAAATTACAATATTATTAATTATTAAATAAATAAATAAATGATTTTATAAATAGGTAATTAAGTATTATGATTTTGATATTATGAAATATCCTCGTTACTATCTAACCAAACTTCTATTTGACAATTGTTAAAAATAATTTATTATAAAATAAGATATTACAGTTTTAAGTTAAAAACTGTTCTCCTGAATAATTTTATACAATGAGATAGCACCTATTTTAGTTCTGAGCCTATGGACTGTATAAACAATTATATAATAAGTGTTTGTACATAATATTGTTTCTCATAAATACGGATTTTATGAAGTGGAATGCCGTGAGTTGCTAGATAAAATATATTATAACTAACTTTCGAATGTTATAATATAATACGTGTACCTATTTATATTGTTGTGTATAACAACATATCTTTATTAAAATTTAAATAAAAATCAATGAAATTTTCATCTGAACAGAACGTCATGATGAATAAAAGATTATTAAATTAATTGAATCAACACACGAGATACGTAATTATATAATATTATCACAGTGGCGTAAGGTGGTTATATTATTTGTATTACAAAAAATTACTATAGTATCGACAACTATTAAAAGAACCGAGACGAATTATTTTAATTTAAAAAAATACGCATTTAAAACGTCAATTTTAATTTAATATGATATTAAACAAATCTAGCATTATATATTTTAATGTCTATTCGAAACTATAAAGTTATTATCTCATATCTATTACATCATATTTCAGTTATTATAACATAATATCACATTGTGAGAATTAAATACATTGATGATACTAAATAAGTACATGTTCTAGACTTAGTTATATACTTATATAAACGAATAATGATCACAATAACGACTAACGAGATTTAATTTATGCGTTATAAGCTTATGTATACTTATCACAATTAGTCAATATGATAATATAATGGTTTTAATTATATTGCTCAACTCTTTTTTTAATTAACACAGTTTCAAAAATATTCATAAACATTATATTTTAATTACAACGTTAAAATATTGCATGATAAGACAACGTCTAACTAAAACGTTTTATTGTTTTTCTGTTGTATGAATTTTAAATAATTTAGATGTTTCCCTAAAACAATGTCAGGTAACGGAAAAACGGAAATACCTACACATTCATTTTTGCTTTAAAAGCAATAATATGACTAGGTTATAGTTATACGATGAAAAAAGATAACAATTAAATAACGTTAAACGAATTTTTCGACATTGTGCATAGAACAACAATAAGACGTGTTTTATTCAACGGCTCATTAATAAAATATTTTCTTTGTTATTGTGCTATTCTAACGTTGACAAAAGGCGAGGGAATTGATAAATTATTATTACGTCTGTAGAATATTAAATTTTTTTTCGGCTTAACGCCGGGCTGGGTTGGACTGTACTTTTTTTTTGTGGCATCGTATTAATTCGATTTCGTTCAGCAGACTTCACGGTCGTTTAACTTCACGGCAAACAAAGCATTGTCGCCCTGCGTGTGCACCGTCGCCATTTCGATACCGAATCCTAATGCGAAATAAAAGGAAAAATAAATAAATCGCAAAATAATTGGTCACGGAGGCGTTGTTGTCGTCGTCGTCGTCGTCGTCGTCGTTTGGCGTGTACTGCAATAGTATTATAGATAGGTACGGTTAGATAACAAGGTGGCGTCACGAAATTAGGAGACGACGAGATGCGTAACGCACGGTACAGAAAAATAAAAAATCCTCTCGTACATCACGAGATTATAATATTTTAAGTTTTGGGTTGGAAAAGATGTTTGGAATAGAAAAAATAAAACACCACCTGCCTACGCGGAAACGTTTGGCAACAGCCATTCCCCTCGCCTTTCACCCCACCAACCACTACTACCGCCACCACCCTCGCCGTCATTCGTCTTGCCGCCGCTGCCGTTACGATATTACTGCATTGTGTCACGTATATAATACCATCACCTACCCGCCCCAACCCGACCTAAAACCTACGACACGCATTTCACGTCCAAAACCACTATCGACGATGTCATCCCTTGCGCGTTCCATCATCGTTTTTCATTTTCCCGCGACCAATATATAATGCGTAGAGGCCTACTACGCAGCTGCATACGGCGATGTCTTTCTACGTCGAATCGCGATAAACATTTTCTACCGTCGCCGCGCCGTAGTCCTTGCGTGTCGCACTCACGCCCAAGTCACCAAGCCTGCCACTGATCCGCAGAATTTCGTTTTGTTATTAACCTTTACGATTCGTAGTTATAATTATTTATCATCGATGATTTAGTTTTTTTTTTTTATCTCATCGATATAATTCGTCGCATTTTTCACATTTTTAGAGGTGCATCGAATAACTGTATACATTATTGGCCACCCGTCGGAGATTTAAAACGTCTTAAAATATAATATTGTACACAATATACATTATTGTTACATTGTAAAGTGATATATTATATTTAAGTTATGATTTACTAGCAGAGTGGGGCATTATTCGAACAACTTTTTATTTAGATGATTATTTAGATAAAATTTTATTCGAATGATTTTCACAACGAATTATTCGAATAAAAAATTATTAAAACAAAAATACAAAAATACAAAAAAGTATAAATAGATTGGACATTTAGATATTAGATGAGAAATATCCCATATAGCTATTGTTATTATTATCTTTATTATTATTGTTTAGCTAGGTACTATTATTTAATTTTGTTATAGTTATTGCAAAATTATTATTACAAATAAATATATATTTTACACTGTAATAATCCAAATTAAAAAAAATATCTATTTCTTAACTTTTATTTATAGTTCAAAAGTTGTTTTGCTTATAATATTTTTTGCATTTATTTGAAATAAAATAAAATTTACAATTACTTAATTTATTGTTTTTAATATTTCCGTCTTTAAAATTACCAACCCAATTTTAATCAATTAAGTAAACGAAAATTAATTGAATATTATTTTATTCGTATAAATTATACGGTATAATTCGTTGTGAAAATTTTTCGAATAATTTTTTATTCCAATAATTATCTAGATAAAATTGTGCCCTACTCTGTTTACGAGCAATGTACACACCAGTAACATGCGGTCGGGGCAAGCTAAATAAGCAGCGCATGCCCGGTCAAAAGCAAGAAATAAAAAGTTTAACATTTATTATTTTAAATGACAATGTGACTTATACATTAAAATTACAACTATTTATTAATTCATATTTGAGTATTCAATTTATCAGATTCTTTCGAAAGAAATTAAATGGATTTTTTTTCGTATAGGCAATTTCTTTACAGAAGCGCTCGTATTTTTGATTGCCTGGCCCGTATTGTTATTATAGGAATGACTGGTTGCGGTAGAAGGGGATTTCCTTGTTTATGTGTTTCGTTTTTGTATTATCGTTTTTATGTGGCTATTGAAAACGCTGTGCCAAGCGCTTATCGATATTTTTGAAAACGGAATTTCAATATTTTGCAAGATATTTAGTTTAACTGATATTTTTTATAATGTATACAAACCTAACATTTAGATATTTTATACTGTATAAAAAAAATTGAAAAATCTAAATGCCAACTACAAAATTATAGGTTAAATTTATTTGAAACATTATGGGAAACAGTTTTATTAAGTAAAGGCAATTTTAAGCCACAATGTAAAAGACGTGGTCCTAAATCAACAGACCCGAAAACATATTACCTTATAATGAAATTTTGGATAACATATTAACAAATTTGTAAGCACGATTTGATTCTTTAAATAAATTACAATTTTTATCATTAATTGGCCCAAATAAATATTCAAACTACACGATAGAATTTCCAAATTCTGCATTAGAAAACTTACGAGAGTCAAATTTTGGAGATATATTTAATTTTATTAGATTACAAAACGAATTAATTGTATTATACACGTCTGAAGAAATTTTAAATACTAACCCATATGATTTAGTTCAAAAAATTAAGATGAATTGATTTAGTATCAGCGTTCTAAGAAGTATTTAAACTCGATCAATTAATTTTAACTATTCCTAGTACAACAGCTTCAGTTGCACAATCTTTTTCGGCGTTAAAGCGAATCAAATCGTATCAAAGATCTATTCAAGGATAAAAAAAAAGACAAAGTTCTCTATCATTAATTTCAATTGAAAAAGAACACATAGACAAAGAAAAAATAATCTAGGATTTTATGATAAAGTTATAAATGAATTTTTAAAACAAGAAAGACGAATGGACTTTATCAATTTTAGACTGTAATTTTTACTAATAAAATACTTTTTTTTAGTTTTAAGTTGAAATTTTATTTTAGCGCTTACCCTATATAAAATATTACTGCACGCCACTGGTACACACTGGCAATTTAAACCACGAATACAGACAAATTAATTGTTATGCAATATTTTTATTTAATGTAAAATTATAATTAATACATTAAATAATACTGAAGGAAAAAACAAAAAATAATAAATAATGAATTTAATATTGATTATAATTATATTATTACAATATTACCTATTTGTTATATATTATCTCATATTTATGGCATAAAATACGAAATAAATAAATAGGTTATTATATATTAAGATTATTTAGAATTTTATTATCACGTATTTATTTGTTTTTGCAAAGCTGCGTATAAATGCATCGACCACCTGTCAATATTAGGTATAAAACAATATTATCGTTATTAAGTTTATTTATTTCAAAATAATCATTATAAAATAAAATTTATAATAATTTTTTTTTTTTTTATTATTATTCATAAACATGGTATAATCATTAGAAATAATAAATTGAATACAAAATAATTTGTTTGTATTCGCATTTCAGTTTGTCCGGGCAGGACTAAATTTGCCGAGTAATGTGTACAATATATTGCCCGTAACTTTATACATAATAATATATTATACACATGATTCGTCATTATTATCAAATGATATCAATAAAGGCAAAAAAAAATTCACAAAAAAGAACGTATTTTACACGCAACTATAATGTCGTTGTTATTGAGAAACAAATGGATAATAATACTCACCGCGGGACGTATAATACACAAATAGTTGTGTAATAACTAATAAAACGCTTCGACGACGAGATTTTTTTGACAATACCTCTTATTATTATGGGTATAAGACGCTGGTGACCTAAATGGCAACTGAACGCATTAAAGCTATACAGAAAAAAAAATACATTATAATGGTAAAAACAAATAAATACATATTTTTGGGGACAATACTGAAAAAAAATTATATATATAACACGTCTTGAGACATGTACGCCACAATGCACGATGACCGAGGTGTACAATTATTTGAGAGTTACTGAGCAAACGTAACATTTCGTGAACGGTTGATGACTTCGAAAATAATGTAATGCCATATTTAATGAACTATGGTTTGTTAGCAATAATTAGTATAAAAAGTAAATGAGCAAATATTTTTGTTGCTATTTTATCATGGGTTCAATGATATATTTGCGTGCACCAGTATACAACAATGTCGAAAAGTTTTATGATTAGAATAATTTCATTTTTTATCAAACCAAAACTTCGATTTAAGTTGCTGGAAAAGTTCATGATTACAATTGAATAATAAGCCTGTAATATCTGTAGGTTTTATTTCAACCCCAATCCATTGTAATCTAATACCTTCAAACCCATTTATGATAATGATGTAGCGTTGATAAAATTATCTCGTTTTCCTTTAATTTCAAACAAAAGCTTTAGCAGTGTGTTGGTCATCCTTCGATAAAAATGAATATCAATTTAAGCCTCATTTGGGTCGTTTGTAGTATGCGTATTCGTGGAAAAAATTAAAAATATTTAATAATAAACACCCTTAAATAATATTTCATGTATTGGTATTTTTAAAACTATCTGAAGCGATAATAAATTAATATATTTTTTTTTAAGTCATCGTACCTAACTTAGAGAAGGACCAAGTGCTCGGTCCCCTCTCCGCGTTTTATTTATACTTCGGGCCATTTTAATGATTTTCCACTCTTGCTAAAAAAAAAAATTATACAGGTTTTCAATTAATTTTTACACCTCTAGTCCCAGTTGACAGTATCTTTCCCCAATACTAATTTAGCATAATATTACACGCAGAAGTTCTGATGATAAAATTACGTATCTAGCTATGCGTACACTATAAACTCGCGTCGGTGGTTGACGAGTCAAACATTGTTTAGTAGAGTATTACATATTATACCTAATAGTACGCGTGTACTGTGTACATTAAGATTTCAATTTTTGTTTTTTTTTTTTTAATTTCGGCCTACTGCAGAAAGTATATCGTGCAACATAAAAGCTACACTTCCACCAGTTTTAAAAAAAAAAAATTGATAATATTACACTAAAAGATACCGGTGATGATGGAGGTTTTTTTCGGGAAACGTTACAGCTCGTTAAACTATTACTTTAGTAAGCTGTACTAACAAGTGACGACCGGGAAAATATTAACGAACTACTACCCAATTTCGCGTTAATAATAATCTAATAATGAACTGAATTATAAGTATTTTAAAGGGCGATAGCGAATACACAGTTTAATATGTTTAAATAATTTTAATCTTCTTTGGATTGTATACAATTTTAGACAGCCAGTTACTCTCGAGAAACTAAGGCAAAATATACTCTTAAAAAGAACAGTCAAATCATTTAAAAAATTAAAAATAACTTTTATTATTGAATTGAGTACTTATTGTTCCGTAAAATTGTTTTCATGGTATAACATATATTTTTTATTATTGAATAATTATTTTATATTGAAGTAAAAAAAAATCTGATAACTACCATATATATTTGCTATATCTGCTGTATCTATTATACATACAAGTATCATAACTGTGATTGTAATAATTTT
>JACXSJ010000078.1:50238-94387 GCA_014851325.1 Pentalonia nigronervosa
CAAATCTTTTACAGTTTACATACACATTCATATTATACATGTCATATTACCAATATTTATGTTCTTTATCGATAAATGTAGGTATACACAGGTAAATAATATACTATAGCAAAATATATTTAAATATCAATTTTCATGATAATGAGTACAGATATACCTACTAAGTACTGACTAACATTACCGTGAATATCGCACATAATAGTTTCTCAAAATAATGTATCACAATTTATATTATAAAATATGTCGAAATAATAAATCGGTTCTCGTTAGGAATATCGATAAAAAAATAACTTGTCAATAACACGATTGTTTTTGAAAGTACACAATGAATAATTGATTTTATCGTGAAACCAAAGCTGTAAATATACAATAATAATATGCCCGATCACAATACAATATTATGCACATTACGAATCGCACAAAGCAGTACATAGGACACCTCTGTACTCATTTACTTTATTCATATTCGTGGTTTATTAAATAATAATAGAAAGTATTAACAGCGACGAGTAATACAATTAATTGTTTCAATATTGACTGCAGGTAATATTTATTTATTTTAAACCGTACTCTAAAGTCGCTGTTGTTTATTACTTCACTCTTTGGGTAATTTATTACTGCGCCGCATAAATGCATCGAACGCAATAGGAACCGTACGTATATTCGCCAAAATAAATAGACGTTTTAATTAATGAAAACAATACTAATGTACATCTTTAACTTCTTTATTCGACGCCTGCATTATACACGAAAAGAGCGCCTCCTTTATATCCTCAGCTGCGGTGTTACAATTAGTAGTAACCTACGCGGTGTTAACACTAACCTAATTAACAGACAATAATTGATATCCGTATTGCAAGCATTCCGATTACTGTGGTAGATCCGGCAAAAACTATGGGAAACGTGAAAAGGTATTTAAAAAAAAAAAAATGATTAAACGAGCTGTGTTTTGTGTCATTGTTTTATTTGAACGGCCTGCGATCGTATTAGGCACAGCTAAAAGTTTGATGCATCTATTGATGGTTGATGGAACGAAAGGCTTGGTGGGTGGGGAAGAGTAGAACGCTGTGGATCAATACTCGAGATCTAAATACGATACCAATGACCTGGGCACGGGTAATTGCGGTATGCCGTGAGGTAGACTGAAATTTTGGTGCAACGCCTTGCGCACAGCGCATCTGGCCAGGTGCAGCAGTGTCGGCGGTACTAGGACGACTTTGACGCCGCTGCCGTCACGTCCATACTCGTCGCCACTGCCGTCCTCGTCGCCACCGACACTGCCGCGCCCGCCGCCCTCGCAGACGACGGCCCTGAGCAACAGTTCGAGACACGACTGGTCGCGATCGGGAAACGGCAGGCCGCGGTCGTGGTCGGCGAAACGGCGGCGCAGGTACCCGATGGCCGCGCGCACCGACCGCTCGTCCGGGCCGTACCGCAACAGCATGGCCACGGTGGCCAGGTCTCCCGTGGCCGCGGCCACCATCACGGGTGCCGCTCGGTACGACCGCATCCGGACGTCCTGCATTCGGCGGCCGTCAAGCAGGAGTCACGCGCGCGTCGCCCGGTCCAGGTAGAAGCCCAGCGCCGTCCGATTGTCGGTGACGGTCGCTCCGAAGTCCGTCCACCGGCCGCTGATCATCCGCGCCACTTTGCTGCCCACCACGGCGCCCTCGAAAAGCTTTTCCAACGTTTTCTCACACCTGCAACGACATATTTACAACATCGACAATAATAATAATACAGTTTCTCCCTGTAACCGTCGTATGATAAACACATACATAATACACAACGGTATTCGTGAAGCTACACGCGTGGCTGGGATATTTAAACGCAAATGCACATTTTTGTACACATTTCGGTTAGAACCATTGGCGTGCGCACGAGGGCAGCAGGGTGTGCTCTCGGTGCCCCCCGAACGGCTCGGGTAGATTTTAAAGGGCCAAACGACTCCATTGCCGGGCGGCCGTCGTGTAATGCTCGACATGAGATTATTTAGATAGGCATGCGAAACGTGTATTAAATGAGACCAAGTTAATCTATTCTGTATTGTAAAAGGTATATCTATTTATTAACATTCGTTAGAAATGTATGAAATGATGTCATGTTGTAAAGATTATAATATTATGTATTTCTAGTCCAGTTGATCTATAAACCACCTAATCAAAATAATTAATTTGGTGGGGGGGGGGGTTATATTTATATATTTATAATAATATAGAAGATAAAAAAAGTTATTTGTGGGCCGTTAAGAAAAAAGAATGGGCTGGAATCAATATTTGTTGCATCTGACCTGAAAATCTGCGCACACCTATGGTTGAAACCACTCCTGTCAGTAATCTTTACGTTTCATTATGTGTTGAATATTCTTATATAGATAGACTACCTATATAATATTATCTTATTAGCAGATTTTGATGCCAACGTTTATTTTTGCATTTTTTTTCTTTGCATATTCAAAGAAAAAACATATTAAATGCATATTTCTACTTAGAAGCAATATAAATAGTTGCATGTGTCGTAAACATTTAAGAAAATGGTTAGAAGTATATTAAACCTTGTCTTGAATACGAAGCTGTGTTTCGTGACAACTATAAAGATCTTCAATGTGAAATTTTAAAAACCCATTTTGTGAAATCGTGTTGATACTAATTTTAAAGTCAAAACAATTGTTTATACGTCATACTGTAGGTATTTGCCAATAATCATATTTTGGCAATTACATTTTTTTATTGTCAATGATTGCAAATTATATTTGCCTGCAATGGGATACATCATCTTAAAGATAACAAAAAAACTTATATTAACTTTTGTTTACCTATTAAATAGTGATATTTTAAATATTTGAATATCTATTTTGTATATTTTTCTCGCATATAAATCTTAGCCCTATATATTCATATCAAAGCAGGCGTACATAATAATTTCTTGGTTTTTTGGTGGTTACGAGGAACCGCGGTGAAGGCTAATTTGGTGGAAACTCGCCGTTATTATATAGCCACAGGTTACATTTAACTCGTCTGCATTCATATTATGATTATTTTTGTCAGGGCAAACCGGCAAAGCGTAATGCGAGCAAGTTGTTGAACAAAAAAAAAGCATGAGCGCATAAATGTTGTGTTTTGGGTTTGAGAGAAAGGGTTAACACGTCGTTATTGTTGTTTCACATCATATATGCATTTTTACGGCTTTGCGTACTGGGCATAACACATAATATGCGCACGTACCACAATAATAATAATAGTAATGTTACCGTATTCGTATTTCGTATGATATTATGATATAAATCGGTAACACGACGACGACTCGTAACGGGTGTTGGGCCAGTGGGTCAATAGGTGATCGTCCGGTGGTCAAGAATCAGGACCTGGTTCTAATTTTTAATTCGATTGGCGCCGCGGCGGTGCCAATCAAAATGATCGATATCTTTGAGGTTATCGTTACTAATTATGCGTTTATAATATCGTTATTATATTATTATCACGCTCGTTTCCGCAAGTAACAGACGTATGCTGCAATAGGTAGGTAGTTATATCCTATTGCAAACGACTCGGAACCAAACCACAAAAATCGCTTTATGTTTTTATTATTATTCGTCTGTTTTTGTGGGTATGCGCGAGTGCGATAAGTTCGTTCGAATAAAATCTTTAGTACATCATTATGATATATGGATCGAAAGTCTAGTGTGTATACAACAGCATCACAGTAGTATCACAACGTATACTTCCCGGATGTATTATGATCCATTTGATTAAAAAAAAATCGATTAAATTTTACTTTGCGATAAATATTTAAGCTAATTAATACTGAAAACAATAACAGTTTTTGATATTACATTATCTCGTAAAAAAAAGAAATTGAACGTGAATCGTCAATTTTAAATTATTAGTTGCTTTGCAAAATCGTTAAATCCGGCATAATAAAATTATAAACTAATAGAAAATAAGCAATAGACCAATAAACAAAACGAAGAGTAAATATTAAAAAGTGAAAACCAATATCTTAAATTCTAAGTATTTTACCGTTCAGTAGTTCGTTGGTTTATGATGTATATAGGATACAGGAAGAATAATGAACGAATAATTGATTCCAATACGAATTCAAGAAAACGATTTTGTTTAAACAAGTTTTTTGTCATACAGCCGTAGAAAAAATGTAAATTATTTTTAACATAATTTACATATTATATTTCATAGAGTTTTTAGCATTAGTATAAATGTATTACATTTTGTTAATAATGTATAATTTTTTTCAAATTCTGTTCTTATTAAATATTATTTATGTAACTGGAACATTCAAAGAAATGATAGTTAATATATATTTACATTTGGCTATGCAGAACACATTATATTGCACTGTTATAATATAAATAAAATTAATTTATGTAAAATGTTTTACTAAGTGTTATACTATGTAGTACACAAATGCAATTATTAAAAAATCATTAACATACATAACAAATGAATAAAAAAATTCAATATATGCCTAAAGATGCATTAGAGTTAACAAACCAATAAGAAATCTTTAGAATGCGTAACTAATAAAGTTGTTTAAGAAACATCCATAAAAAAATTTAAGGTATGATTTAAAATTAATTTTTTTAATCAACAACATAAAAAAATTAACGATACTGAAAAGTTGTGCTTAAGTTAAGATACTCTAATAAACTAATCATTGTAATCAACTTTTACTTAAATTTAAATAAATCTTATGGCGTTATTTCAAAAATTAAACTTATAAGTATAATATTAATATAATTAATATGATATAATTTATAATAAAAATTTATATTATGCTATAATATGAGGTTTATTATCACAATATATGTATAAAATATATAACAACTCAGCTCAACTTACCAAATATAATTATAACATTAAACTACTTACAATTTTAAATATATGTTGATCAGAAATCCAAACAATTGTTTACATTTCTATACTTAATTACTTATTTTACGTAAATATTTTTTTTAATAACAAATCATTAGATTATTTAAATTTTATTTTGTAAGACAACAAATGATATCAAAGTATTTGTACTAAATTGCATTTAACGGACATTCCGAAATCGAAAACTAACAAAGTCAAGTACGATAATAATTGAATATCAAACAAAGCCGACCCAACAATCGTATACAATAGTGTATACCCATTTAATATGGTTTTCATAATTTTAATGTAATTTAAAATATCTGTTGTGATTGTATACGTTTGTACAAATCGTAGTTATAGTTCTAAACTGCGATGTTTAACTATGGGATATAATATTATGTGATAAAATACCTATATAGTTTTTTGATGATTATCGTTTTCAAGGATTTCGCTTTCTTGAATATATCTAATAATATCTATACTTCGTTAATTTAACGCAGGATGAATAGCAAAGTTAAATTTTATCATAAATCCAAGGATACAGTTCGTTAAGTATGTTCACATTTATTTTAAAAACCATTATACTACCTGCGTATGATTGTATGAATGTTCTTAATACTTTGGATTAGCCTCTAAACACGAGTATAAATTTTATTTCAAACACACCAAACCTGACGTATGCTATAATATTAATAATATTTATAAAATGCATTCAAATCATATAATAGATACCATCCATACTACCAGATATCTAAATATTTTTGTCCAAAAACGCATAATAACACAAACGCTAACTAATTACCTATATTTTATTTCTAGAACACCTAAGAATTAAAAAGTAGTTTATAGTATTAATTATGCACTTGTGACAATTTTTTTTTTTTTAATGATAATATAAAAATATTTTATGATAATTTATCAGAGAACCAACACATAAATTTGCTCAACATTATTCGGCCAACCACTCAACCACCATAATCATCAATGCTATATAAGTTTAATACTCGACAAATTATTTTATTGTGATTTTATATATATATTATACTGTATATATTTACAAACATTTTATTTTTATAGTAATAACCAGTACCCCCAGTAGGCAATAACCGGTAACCAATGAACTCGGATAAATAAGGCGCTTGTGTATAAAAATTAAAATTGACCTATTTGACGTCTACGCAATTTAAATAAAACATTCATATACAAGACGTTAAGTTTTTAACCGAATGGGAACGAAAGTAAGACTAAAAATACTTGCATTAATAGTTCCGAGAAATTGTAGGTCATATTATTATAAATGCACTTCCGGACCATGAGCTACGCTATACATAGAATTACAACAGACATCAACGCGGTCTTCTGACGTTTCGTTAAGGTGTTTGTTTTGGACATGTGTTAACTAGCACTCTTCCACTTTTTAACTATATTATGCGACAAGACTTTCAAACCCTGTATGACACCATATTATATTTTATTTACCTTGAAAAAATTGAAACATACATCCGTAATTAATTGACATTCGAATATAAGTAATATAAAATTGTATTTTTTTCGCATACGCATGATACATGCTTTTCTGATATTAACGAACAGTAGATACATATTATTATGATAGACACACGTAAGAAAAATCATACTTCACACTCGACATTAATAAAATGTAATAGTTATGATATTCAAGTCCCGTATAGATCAAAATGTATGAAAAAATAACTCATCTTTGACTGTACGTATTCGAACAGCTCCTATCAAACTTTCGTAAAAAAAAAAGAAACGTTTGGCAATAATGCCCATCATTTCTATTTCGTGATAGTTTATATATATATATATTATACGTGAGTTGAAATTTAATATTATAATATAATAATAATAAATAAATAAATATTTTATCTATCTGAATGGTGATTTTGCTGATACCACTTGCGGAATGTCAATGAATATTTTTCCCAACTAGGCCAAGTAAAGTCAACAAACTTGTAATCAAAACATACCACTCTCAAATCAGACCGTATTATAGACTTGACGTCCTGGGGCATTAGGGAGGACCTCACATATAACATTAGCTACACTGGCCTTGTGCTACAACGGAATAACAATAACTCCGGATATTAATTGGTAGCATTTGTGCCGTATGATCGTATGAATACAAATATTGCAAACTAATTATTTTGTACGTGTTGAAAGAGATAGGTGCCAAATATATCGGGACAAATTTTAAATTTGGTTTCTTTGGCTCAAGGTTAAAACGATAATATGTAAACAAACGAACAAATCGTGACTGGGAAATAATAATATAAACACAATAGTGTTTGATAATGTACACACTAACGCCATGGTTTTTTCTTTTTAAAAACTATTTTATATTTAATATTAATAGTTAAAAAATGATTGTTATATTCAAAATACATATTATAAATATATGATATTTTACAAATAAATTATGGTTATTTAAACAACATTCAAAATATTTAAATACGTTTCACAATTTTTTTAAATGAAAATAGTGACATTTTAACGAACTAGGTACTACTTTGACCAAATTTAAAAACATAAATACTTTAACTTTACAACTCTCATCACACAAAGGTTAAATGCGGGAATTTAGCAATCCCTTATCACATTCGAGATGCATATGAATATAATTCATTAACATTAGGTATTTAAAATTTTAATAAACAATGCACAATGTGTAATATAAACTATTAATAAAACACAATATTATACTTTAATAGGGTGACTAGATTTCTTATTAAAAATCAAAAAGTATTTTCAAATTAAATATCTATCATCTAAAATACCTTTCTCATCGTCTGAGGGTTTCAACAATATAATATATACCTATGTGCATTTTGCGTATATTAATGTTAAGTTCCTTAAAATTTGTTGAAAGAATTAAAGAATTTTCGCTAAAAAAAAAATCTGACATTATTAACTACATATTTACAGTTTCTAGTCTTCGATAAAAATCTAAAATCTAGTAGTAAAATTTTCATTTAATATTTTGTTACAAAAAAAAAAAAATTATACAAGGTTTTTTTAAGTTATATTACAACTCTTGTCATAAAAATATTAAATACTTAATTATCATTAAACAATGAACATATACAACAAAATTTTATTTTCAAACTAAACTTGTTATTTTATAATATAACATACTAGATTTAATACAATATGTTCAAGATGAAATAAGCAATGTTTTTAGTTTTAGTTAAACACATGTTAATTTAGAAAGATTATATTTTCAAAACCTGTATCTAGATTTGTTAAGAACATTTTATTACCGTACGACATACTTATGCATGCTGTATTACAGGTTTAATTTGAATAATTTGCACTGATCACAATTTTATAGTATGAATTTGTCGTTTAATTATATCTAAAATCTAAATACATTGTATAATAATATGGTATAAATATATTTCATATTACTACTATATAGGGCTAGAAAATTTCTATACATTAGCATATTATTTTCCTTGAGGTACTGAGTCTCAATACATTGTTTGTCAGTTATATCTCCGGTTTGACTCATATTGAATTAAAAAGAACATTTTTTTTTCATATTTTTGCATATTATAATTGCATTATTATAATTCGCAAAACTGATGATAAAATACTTGGTTGTATTAGTTGCGATCATTTTTTTTATAAAAACCATTTAATAATTAATAGAATTAGTTTTTTTTTGCATATAAATCCTAGCCTACATATATTATGACTATCATCAGCTATAAGCAATATTTTATCTTCAAACCGAAAAACTAATAAATAATATAAGTACAGTGAAGCGTGTTAATATATTTGTCATAAATTATTTTTCATTTTAAATGTATAAATGTTTAATAGTCCAGTTTTTTGTGTAAGTAAAAATATATAAGTATTATAAATGCATTGGTCCTTTTCCCACGTTTCAGTTTAGCTTGACCTTGTGGAATAAAAAATTAAATGTGCGTAGTAGACCCTAATTCTAATACATGACATAACGAATTATATTTTTTTAATATCTCATCGAATCCAAATTAGAAATACGATTAAAAAAAAATTAACTGTAGTGCAAACACCTATCCCGACAACAAAACACTCTGAAACGAACAATCCATTACACAATAGCATATAATATTCGTCATGGTTTTCACAGTGTATTGCTATCTAATGCTATTTCAACATGATATCATGTACATATCAGGTATATACATAAATTTTTTTCGTGATCCTGAAATCCTTAACATTTTACTTATCATCGTTGTTTCCGACTTAAATACCCAAAATAAATTCAGCAAATCAAATGTTTGGATTCTAAATGGCCAACATAATAATACATATATCATTGTAATATATGTTATACTAAAGCAGTATACAATATATATGTTATATTATACTATAATATACTATATTACTAGGTAGTCATATGTTCCTTTTACGATTTACGATTATTATTAAATCTAAAAATTTTAATATTTTTGGCCGGAAACGTATTGTTCAACCTACGCAAACAGAATAGTAATAAGATGTTTGTTTACTTAAAAGTAAAAACTATATTATTATGTTAAAGTTGTTTTTTTTTTTTACTTTAACTAAATTAAAATATAAAACGTATAATACATTACTATCCTCGGAACGACAAATGTGTATTATTTGCATAATCTACCATTTACAGTCATTTCAATTTTCGTGATACTTTCCTACCTATTTACGAATATATTATGATTTACCTATATCATTTCTAATGCCCGAGTGCGTTTTTGTAAAATATGATACTTTACAAGCTTTGCATACTTTAAACGTATACCATTATAAACGGACGAAGAACATATTATTTAGAACGAAAATAAATACTTTTTTTTTTTTCATGAGTGACATACATATCAAGTTAAATTGCGTTTATTATAACAGAGCAAATCTCAGTAATTGTGCCTGTGCGTAGGTACTGAAATGTGGACATTAGGCACAAACAAATAGCTTACAATTTTAAATAGGTATTTTCTTAGTTAAACATAATATTGTTAATGTGATATTATTAAGAAATGACCTTAAATAAATTATTGTTCCTTACAAATGTAAATTATAATACATACATAATTTATACATATGATACGCGACTATGACCAAACATTTTTAACCATGTTGCTTAAGTATAAATGATTTAGTTATTTTAGTGATTTTAAGGATTTTCTACGCACATCGTGTCTAATTCAACTAAAATTCAGTTTGTATCTTAAGAACATAAATAAATAATGATAAAATATTTTATTTTATTTGTTTACTTTGTACTTTTGTGAACGAGATTCATTTTGTTCCTAGAATACACGAATATACACGGATACGATTGTTCATTTTGTAATATAATGAGCATGAAGAAAGTATTTCCTTTTTTTTATTCTTAATTATTCAATTACCAAGTAGCTCTTTAAAATATCTTTATAACTAGGTGCTTTTATTAAATACAATAATTTGTAATTTAATGTTTACATTTTTTCCCACAATATAGTTATAAAAAATTCCTTGTTACAAAAAAAAAACATAACAATTTATAGTTCCTTGTTTTTATGATTTTTCATTTAGTGGGACAGGCAAGGCAGCTAGTTAACTTAAAATCAAAACTAAATACTAAACCAATATTGGTAACATTACTTCAAATATTAAATTGTATATTAAAAGATAAATATAGACTGATCAAAAATTATTTATGATGTAATTGTATTTTAATATAAATAATATGTTAACTTATGTAACAACAAATTACTACAATAATAAGAAACAGATTTATTAATTTTATATTTTTACATCAGATATTATGAATGAATAATGATCGTGATATTAAATGTATTATTCTGTTTTCTTGCCTATTTTATTAATCTGAATTAGGTATATAATATTATCAAATAAGGCTATAGAAATTAAATATGATTCAGTTGTTATTTTAAATTAAATGCTACGCGTGTTATGTATAAACTTTTAAATTAAACGTTTGTAATTAACTTATGGGCACACATTGCAATCATAATATAACCTCATTTAATCACCTTCCAATGGTTAATAAAAATAAAATCTTAGAGAAGTTGTTTGAGATTTGAATAACCATAACTTAATAAGGTAATGACAATCTATAGCATAAATGATTCACAGTGAATGTAGCTTTACTATTTACTTTCATATTATAAACTATTGAGCTATTTATCAACATTTTTTATAAACGTAATTATTGCTTGCTAACATAAAAACCTTATAATAGTAAAATATAAGGTTCTTTCAAGTTGCAATATCATTGGACTTTGCAATGTGTATAATTTATCAATCCACTCTTTCGACCACCAAAAATATAATTTATTCGACAAATCGTGTAAGCAGCTTATATAATATTTCTTATATTTCGTATAATATGAATAATGTAAACAATAAGTCTGGGAAATCTAAGCTGACGACGAAACATTTAACGAACATAAGAATTAACAACGGTGTGTAGGATGTGATATTATATACTAAATACAACATAATCTTAATAGGATGCCCAAAGTAATCGACGGTAATAGTAATAATAATTCTTATTATTGTATACCTAATAAGATATTTGAATATTTATTGTAATGAAAAATAAACAATTACAATATTTTAAAACTATTTTGTCTGAAGAAGAGGCAAAAAGAGAAACGAACACGGACCTTTTTTAAGTGGTGGCATGGTTTGTACATTTCAATTACAGATTTCAAACGGTATTATGTTAATCGCATAAAAGCACGTAAACGCAATTGGTAGAACAGTAGAGAGTTTATACCTACTGTAGACATTTTCATTAATAAACTTCCTCCTAACGGTGAGATTTCTATTTGCCTGGCGATAATAATAATAATAATAATAATAATTTTTCTACGTCTATCGATATCATTCTTTTACGGATTTAATCGCAACCGTATTCCACGGCGGCGGCGTGTCTCGTCGACTAAACGCGCGAGTCAAAGTGGGACAAATCGAGTAATATTCGTCACGCTAATAACGATATATCTTATGAGGCTTCGATCGGATTTGTTTGTATATTTGTCGTTTTTAATTTTGAAATTTCTAACGTTCGTAGCCAGCGGTTTTCCTCGAAGTAACCACCAGAGTCGCAGTGAGTGTATATAACCGGTGAAGGATTTCCGCACACCTCAGCCCGAGTATACAGGATGATTCACCAAATGTGTATTCATCCCTATTTTTTTATGAGTTTATTCAAACACTGATTTTTTTGAACTTTTAAGTATGCTCGGGGACAATATTTTCGTTTATTTACATTTGTTATACCATTGAAGGAGTGTCTTGTGGCGATGCAAACTTTTTCCCTTTAAATGAGAATCACCTTTTTTCTCCATGAATTATTAATCAGATGACCTTTTTTTGGAAACGTTGTATCTAAATCGAAAACCGAACGAGTAGTATTTGACTTATTTAACTTTGTGCACTAAAAATAAATATAGGTCCAGGATAATGGGTTCGGGACGTATAGGGGTTATTGCTGATTTGAAAACAAGAGTTATTAATTATTATTAATTAAATAATATATTAATAATATATTTATTAGATAGTCGATCTTCATTTTATAATTTATAAAAATGCTTAACAAATACTTGATCCAATATAACGTACGTCTATTCTATATTTTTGTAAAACAATTTTTGAAAACTATAATTATTTTTAGTACCTACCTATGTCTTATATATTTTAATAACACTACTCGTTTGGTTTTTTAATTTAGATAGGTACATCGACATTTAAAAAATAATACACCTGCTTAATAATTAGCAGTAAAAAAAGATGGTTCTTATTTGAAAAAATTAATTTGTATCATCACTGGAAACTTCTTAATTGGTATAATCTAAACAATTGAATATATGGGCCTAGAGTACACTTCAAAATTCCAAAAATCAGAATTTAAATAAATAAATATTAAAGAAAAATGAGGGCGAGCGTGATTAATATCAGTAGTTCCGATATAAAAATCGAGAGTGGTCCCCGAAACGACTTTTTTTTAATAAATTGTACGTAAAAAAATTGCTAAATGAAATATGTGTGTCTGCAATATAACTTTTAATAATCACTAAATCCGCGATCTTCGATGACAGGGAGGGGTTATGTGTCAGATTTGCATGATTCGTATCACCAATCATTGGTTATTAATTAATCGATAAATAGATATAATTATTATATTGTACTTATGATAACGTGTATAGGATATTATAATGGTTTTACTTCGAATAATACTGTCTGTATAGGAAATATATAATTAAAAAATCGGTCGTTTATACAGCGGTCGCGGTCATTTAATTTTAGTCGTTCGGAGCACGGGACACAACTTCGTATAACGCTTCGGGGTCTATTGGGTCCTTAATTCGAATTGACTGGATGACGACCAGAATAACTCACATAATAAGTAATAAATACCTCTTGTACCATAGGTAATAATATACTCACCTCCCATGACCAATAACCTCCAATAGTGGAAAAAGGTTAATATATAAATGTGTACATATATACAATGCAACTGTAATTTATTTTTATTATTTTAAACGCTGTATTGTGCGTATACATGATATTATTATCTATTGATCACTTACACAGTGCTCTTATATGTACACCATAAACGCATATTGCGGACATACATATTTTTATTCAAATTCGTAGACGCCCGACATTTAAAAAATAAAAAAAAGGAAACATATGATAACATAATATATATCAGCGTTTCCCAAACCATGGGTCGCGAAATTTTTTTGATGGTTCGCGACTCGCGATTACAGTTATTTTAGTCGTAAATTGATAAATAGTATAAATAACTAGTATTATAGAATTTTAGGGGGGGGGTCACGTACCTAATAAAGATTAAATTTATGGGTCGCCATTGCAAAAAGGTTGGGAAACGCTGATATATATGATATATATGATATATATATATTATATATAATAGCGACGACTACTGCAGAACAGTACAACTGTATAACGAATTAAATAATATTATCTCTGAGAACTCCTCGGCCCATCAGAATTTTGATCCACTGCCACCTATATAATTGTATAACATTTCGATGGCAATCGAACTATATTCCCGAAAAGAGAGTAACGAGGGACTAAAAGAGACTTGGAGATGGATGTGTCATAGAACATAATACTTTTAATAAATTATGGTATGTTTTGTTTAAATATACAATTTAACTTTAACATTTAAATCATTTATGTTTTGCTTAAAACGAACACTTTTACGTCGGTATGGTAGAGTTTTACTCTAAATTAAATTCCAGTTACATATTTGTCCTAAAGCTAAAAAACAACAACAAAGTGGACAAGGATATTATATTAAAATAAAATAATGCGCATTAAATTACATACACATTATACTTCGGTTTTCTGCAGGTGCGTAGTACTACAACGTATTTTTTAAATTCGCATTACCTCTCCCCCTCCTTCCGCCCAATACACATAAATCATTTAATATGATTGAAGAAAAATCGATCGTATTAAGCTCTAATCGAATTAACGATTGCGTAGAAACGTGGTAAAAACGAAAATTTAGTGAAACATTAATAAAATATTACGTGTAAATGGCGGTCAACAGCGCGGCAACGGGTTCGGGACTGGCGTCCGCGTCTATGGCGAAACGGGCCATTACGTACAGCATGTCGTGATGTTTGCCAAGCGGGCATACGGACCCGTTGTCCCGGACAGCGCGGTCGTGGTAGGCCACGGCTCCGGCCACCGCGGCTTCGCACGCTCGACGCCTGTCCCGGCCGCACCACGGTCCGCACAGCCCGTCCACCACGGTGGCCAGGTACTCGCGGTGCATTGACCGCTTGTAGGCCGGTATCAGCTCGTCACGTTCCAGTTTGGCCACGATCTGCGCGTAAAACTCGTCCAACAGTGCCTGCATGGTCACTCCTGAAACACGCAATCGTCGCGTGTACGACAGACAAACCGACAGACCGACCGACCGACCGACCGACCGACTGAACGACGGACGACGACGACGACGACTTATGATTTGCCGCCGCCCTCGGAAGCCATAATATCATAGTTACATATTATCATTATGCACAGGGTGACTCGTCGACCATGTTCATTGCTCACCCCTATATTATCCTTCATCCGCGTGCATTTGTTAAAACTCTGGTTTTTGAAATTTTTGTAAATAGTTAGATTTTTATGTCATTTTTGGAGAGTGTCCTGTGGGCTGTTGCACAGTGGTACAGAATACGTACTTAAGGTGGTGCAATTACATTACCATAAATTAGGGGTGGGTACTGGGTATCTGATAGGCGGTTAAATTTAATATTTATCGAATACATAATATACCAAATAAATCGTTTTTAATAATTATATTGACTTGTTCTGATGAAGAGGTGGATGGGGTGGTTAACCTTAAACTTCTTTTTTTCAAACTATAACCGCCATCTTTTTTGTAAATTGTATTTCTTAAATGTTGATGCGTCGTCTAAATCGAAATAGTACCTAACTAACTTTATGAAGTAAAAGATACAGGGATTAGTTGAAAACTGAAAAACTACCCTTTCAAATTTCAATGGCAATCGAGTTTAAAAAAATCATCAGCTGCTAAACAAAATTGAAATTATATTATAGCATGCCTGGCGTTTAGTCACCCTGTACATATTTATATATATATACTGCATCATACAAGTCGGACTCAATCGATACGGCGTACATGTTTTATTTATGCGGGGGGGGGGGGGTTAAGTCAAGGGGTTAGGCCCATGAAAATATCATATCCATAGGTGTACAGTTTAATATTATGGTAGAGCAACGTACCGTCGAGCAAGGTTAGGTGGTTGAGTGCCATCGAGTCACTCCGAGCCGACATACATATTATCACACTTATCGCCGACCGGTCATCGCGACCAGGAACCAGAAACGTTCCAAAAACGCGTCATCAAGTCGTGCAGTGAATTTTGTGCGTGTGTGTGTGTGCATGTCAAACACGTTTCCGGTCTCGAGACGTGGTCACCGGCGCCACCACTCGATACGTACATCTATAAAGACGCCCCTGCGCGAGTACAACGATCGGTTTTCACGTACGGTTAGTCGATCGTTCGGATTATAATCGGTGGGTAATATTATTATCGTGTGCATACCTACCGGCGGCGGTTTAACGCTCTATAATAATGTAAAGACGACGGCGACGGACGGTATGCAGCCAATCTTCGAAAATGTTCAGATATAATCAACATAATATATATTTTACTAGGCGACGAGCGCGGTGTACAAAAAAAAAAAAAAAACACTAAAAGTTATTTGTAAAAACGATACAATACTAGTAATAGTAACAAGTATATAAACCTATTATGATTAAAAATATATAAATTACATTCTCTATATTATCATTATTATATTATATAGGTATACTGGTCTAATAATAATTTCATATTTTGAAGAAGAAAAAAAAATATATCTACCCATATTGAAATTGTTTTAAAGTTTTTACATTGTTATGTTAAATGTATACTGGTACCTATATTTTTGTCTACAATAAATTAATCATTAAACCATATTTTAATCGAACCAGTTTCTAAAATTAGATACCTATGTAGGAAAATGAATGCCGGGTAATAAATAATTACTATAATAACTAAATTACTTATATTGCTATATAATATAACATAATATGCATAGGCAGGTAACACACGTCCAGTTAAAATGTTTTTCTGAGCAATATAATACTTGGCGAACATAAAAATTGAGTATTTCGTTCTATAATTATTTACGACTTTAGCGTAATTAAAAAGCGTTGGTCCACAAACAAAATTGTTTCTGCTATTTCGAAGTTGAAAAATCGAAGAGAAAGCTTTAAACGGAAATACTTAAATCTCTCGTGACTCACGGATGACAACATTGGCGACTTTGAGTACATATATGAATGAAAGATAAAAAAAAATAAGTAGGAAAAAATAATAAAGGTAGTTTCACTATACTACTATTATTATTTTGCTTATTTTCATACGCCTTAAGCTATTGTTTTGTTTTCGTATCAACCGACGTTATATACAACGTTAATCAATTTTTCAGCTTCGTTAAGCTATACGCATTAAATAAATCGATATACAATGCGAAGATTCGTGTACTATGCATCTAAACTTTTACCTAATTCAGACTGTTGGTTTTTAGAAAATTCTTTATTTATTTTAGACGGCTAGAATAAATAAAGAATAGAATACCGGCTAGTACCTAGGTATAGCCGGTATGTGATCGATGTACGAACAGTTGCGACGCGATCAATACAAACCGTGCATGATACGTGTCCAGTGTGGTGGTATTAAGTTCGAGCAACAAAAAACACGTCGTCTCATGACAATGGTTTTTTTTGTTCCATTTAAAAAATAAATAAATAAAAAAACAAACAAAAACTCGTAATTTTCTTCCTAGTAAAAACTTTTGAAAAACTCGGATAATAAACAATGATAATGATGCGTTAATGTGTTCCTACGATGTCGGTGCATACATCCAATTAACGTAAAAATAAAAATTCTTGTTATAATTATTGGTGTTTTTTGTTTCCTGCAGTGTCCTGAATCAGAGCAACAACTGGGACCCGCAGTTCGAGTTCACATACAGGGGCCTGGTGCCAATGAAAGGAAAACCGGAGCCAATGAAAGTTTGGATTTTAACCAGGAAACGTGCAGACATCGAAAACACCGAAGCGTTGAAACAATAATAATAACAATAATAATATAATAATAATATTATAGTTCGATTTTCTTCTAATTTCCCTGTATACTGTTTGCCTGTCGTAGTTTAATATATTATTGCAGATGTATGTCATCGAAAGCAAACAACATTTAAAAATAGAATATTATATAATCAAAAAAGAATATAAGCGAGCCTTTGTCATTATTATTTTTTTTCCACAAAAATCGATCGTCCTTCGTTTCTCTCTGCTTTTTGTTTCGGTATTTTGGCGCCGAAATGTCAGATCCCATATTATACCGCCAGCCGACTTGTCCTCAACAATTACGTATTATTATTATCATCATCATAATCATCAAACACGAATACCGAACGGGTGGGCACAGTATAATAATAATAATAATAATAATAATTTGATAAGTATTATTATAAGTGATCCTCGTTGATTCTCGCTGCGGCAGTGCAAGAAAAAAAAGTAGCTCAAGATACCTGCCTGCCTACCTGGGTACCACATATTATTATTATTATTCTTGTCTGCCGCGTGTTTCCGCCGGTCTGGTGGGGCGTGTACAAACTGGTTTGCTCGATCTCGTCCATCCACGTCGGACTGGTTAGTGGTTACCTACCGACAGTCTTGTTCTTGGAAGATCGCGTCGCGCGCGTCCACCCGTCGAACACCAATATTTTATTTTACTTCGTTTCGTTTGCCGAAAAACGGTTTTTCGATTTTGACTTCGCAGTCCAACGTTTATGTTGTTTGTGTTTTTTTTTTATTTTATACGCAAATCACACCTGTTCTAATATCAAACACACGTCTATTGGATATCTACAGACTTCGGCAAAACAAAAAAAAAAAAAGGTACATAGTATATATTTTGTTTCCCTTTCAAAATATTAACAACAAAGTATAGTCAGGCAAGGCAAATAATCGTGTATGCTGTGATAAATTTTGTCTTGATTTCTTTTTTTTGAAAATTCTCGCGTCTACCGGTTTTTGAAATTTCTTAAAAGAAAAAAAACGTCCACAACAACAATGACGACAACGATACAATGTATAGCCTCCGGCATTGTGTATGAGGTTCGTCCCCTTTCATCCCTTTTGAAGTTCTTAATTAATGTTTCTTTATAATTACACATCATTCAAAAACCCTGCCGCGTCCACAAAATCAACGGATTGCGAAGACGAACACCCTCGTCTTCTGCAATAGATATCTGTTGGCCTACCTGTGTAGTTTGTTTTTCGAGAGAAGAGAAAAAAAATGGAATCCAAACTGTTGAACCTTTTAAATTGTTTACACAGATTTATAAACTATCGACGAGCTGTAAGAAATTCATGCCCAACAGCCAACATACTATAATATCATGGTTTTTAAATATAAATATTCTCCTAGTAGGTACAACGTAAATAATGAATATTTTGATTTCCCATGTCATTATAATAACACTAAGTCACCAAAATGTGTATACGCTGAGTTCTTAAAATATGTGGTCTTCAGTAACGTTAACGGAATATTTTTAGTTTTGCAAACTGTGGTAGATGCATATGATACCGATCCAACATAACGTGTAACCAGCTCGAGTATAATATAATAGTTATAGTTGGAATCGGATTATATATTATGTTGTTAGCACGCTATGAGAACTAACGGTGAACGGTGTAGGAATCGTCCAGAAAAAACCCATTTTTAAAACACGCCTCGGGACATTCGGGTTGATTTCGTGGACGCACGTAGATACTGTATATTGAAACAATATCCACAGAGAATAATATTATCATACTATGTATATATATATATATATATATATATATATATATATATGTAGGTATATATGTGCCTACGGTAGAATACGATACGACTTACGAAAGAAATCGAATTCGTTTTCGAATTAAATTCATATTATGTTTTATATATATATATGTATTTTGAGAGATTCGTATTGTGACATAGGAAAATGTAATAATAATATTATAACACGGTAACAATGGCATTTTCGTTCTCACGAACGCTGTAATAATATGATTTTACTCGGACTACGATAGATATATTATTAATTACCGGGTAAAATATTGAAACAGACCTCGCACAATGTGTAACTACCGCAAAAATTGCAGTATATAAGCATTAAGCAAACGTACTTAAGGGATATGACAATATTGCACCGTGGTCGCTGCTGTGGTGCTACACACGGCATCAAACCACTTTGATTTTTCTGGTTTGTTGTGATTTTTCGCCGTATTATTTTCATTAATAAATAACGTATCACAGACGCGTTGTTTTTAGAATGCGCATGGCCTAGTGTCACAAACCATGTACCGGACCATTTCGAAATAATCGCCCGTCGTTACCGATGATAGCAATGTGTATCATGCGGATCCATGATTCGTAAATAATAATAATAATAACAACAATAATAATAGCTAGTAATGCCGATAGTAATAATAATAATGATAATAATGGTGTGGCAAATTCAATTTTTTTTTCTACCGTACATTTTTTACCCGTATACCGCGCCACCATATATACAATGGCCACCAGTCTTTACACGCTCCAATAAGTTGTCCACGTTTATCGTGTACAGACATATTATTATAATATTATGTCTGAACTCCTAGCCGGATCAAAATGTGCAATACAAGTTATAATGACTTTTACCTATCAAACCAAACACACACGACACACGCCACATCTGAACAGTCATGAAATTATCCGTCGTCGAGTGGCACATACGGTCCATATACTCACCACAAAATACGTGTATTATACACGCATGAGACGCGCAAAACGTACAAAATCCTTTCCATAATGACTCGTTCGAATTATTTTCCAGCCATAGACACGACATTGCTGTCGATCGAGCAATTTTAAATAATTCAAATTCGTATTACATCAAAATTATTACTTTTCCTTTTCGCCTTTTTTCCGTGCACAGCTTATTACGAATTACCAATAACACACTACACACGATAATAATATGTTAGCTTAGACACTGTTTTCTACAGTGTAAAAGTTCAATTTACATTCATACGCATTGTCTGTATTTATATTATATTTATATATTATCTTTTCATGATCATTTGACTTTGTTGTAAATAAATTAAATTTATGAGCAATATGGCGGTCATACATAATATTGTTAATAACTTTTATTAGAATTTTGTCATTCCCTCTTTGGCTATAACTTCAAGTTTAGAGTTTTTAATCTCATTATTTATTGAATAAAATACATATAATATGAAACGAAAAACTTGTATACCTGATCAATTTAAAATTTGAATGTATTTTAAAAACGATTAAAATGAAACGGAGGATTTTTTCGTCAAAAGAAAATATATTTAATATGCAAATCTACCAACGTACGCCTATAGCTAAATATTAAAAAAAAATAATATGATATTAAAATGTGAAATTTTAGTATTCATATCAAACGGTTTTTTTTATTTATTATTCGTGTTATTTTTGTTTTGGAATTAAATATAACCATATTGGTATTGGCCCAACAATTCATATTTGACATTCCTGCAATAAATCATAATTTTTAACCTCGTGAATTATAGTAAATTTACGAATAATTATTATAAAATTCCGTAGTTTTCTCATTTATTTATTTCGATTTCGTAGTTGAAGCATATTTTATAGTTATAATATAAGTAAGAATATCATATATTATATTGTCTTATTAATATATAAATACGAGATATAAGCATAAATAGTGTTAGAACAGTAAAAAAATACGTAAATATTTACTTTGTAATTGTACTGTTATCTTGCATCCCTTAACTAAACTTAATCAATGTATTGTAGTGTTTTAGCTACAATTTATATATTATTTTTTATCTATTGAATAGAACTACGATATTGCATGATAAAAAAAAAAAAATTCGATTAGTTTTTTAAACTTGTTAGTATTTTAGACAGAATTCGAACACTGACTATAATACAACGTATATGCCACGGCTATCCAAAAATAACAAATGTTTACATATTTTTATTGTTGTTTAATCTCGACAAGATCTGCCTGGTCATTTGTCGTATCAAATGAACATCAATCATCACACATCATACTGCGGAGGTTGCTCCGTGCTGCTCGGGATGAATGAATGTCAAAAAAAGGCAATTCTTATAAAGTCAAACATCGCCGAACCAAATCATCGTGTCCCACAGTGAAGACACGCTTTCTAGAGACAATGCCATTTTTACATATTATTATATATTATTAAACAGTCTTTCGTATTGATATTTTTCTCGTTGTTGGTATTTTGAATTTTGCTCTCTTGATCACCGGTGCATGGAGGACAACTGGCCGAAACCGTAATAATAATATTATATTTAATATTATATGATGTCCGATTAAAATTTGCCATGTTTTGTTTCTCGATTTTCTCGGACCGTTCGCGACAACGTTCCACCACAGTCGATCTATTCTCCTCCGCACACCAGACACACTCGCGTGGTCCCCCAAACAATGAAGAAAACCCATTGTTCTACGGCTCTACATACAAGTCATGGTTCACACAGATATTATTTTTTAAAAAATTGATTCGTTTGTTTTTATGCTTAGTTTCTAGTCTGAAGGATAAATTTACTCGATTAAGTAACATTTTTTACTCTCCAGAACCTTGTCTTCCATCACTGGTTGTGCATTTCAACGACCACTGAACCGAATATTTTTTTTAATATTTTATGCTTATGCGATTATACATGATCACTTTATTGTAACGTGTATGACAATACAATAAGTATCATTTTTAAATTGTTTCTAGAATACTTACATCGGTAAAGTATAATAAACGAATGAATCTCCCTATGGATAGAATATCATTATTTTTATAAAAACATTCCGTCTGATAAAACTGAATTAATGTATAAACAATAGTTATATAATAGTCGTAGCATTCGTAGGTATACGTAAAAAAATAAAAGTAAAATTAATTTTTTCCCATAAAATTGTTCTAAGAATTCAATAACAAGTATATAGCCATCTTACTTCATATTCACGATTTCACCAATATTTAAATAATACAGCTAAAATTATGTCAAATGTCAATTTATACGTTTACATGTCCAACGTTTAAAGTCTATACAAATCCTTGAAAATCTTTTAAAAATTTATGTACTTATGTGGTATGTCTATTATGATTTATAAAGAATTTATTAACAGATAAAAATATTTTATGCAGGAGGTACTGTTATATAAGACTGAAATACTGAATGATAACCTAGATCCTATCTCGACCATATAGCATATTCCTCTAACTACTGTAGCTGATCAATGAAATATTAAACCGGTTTCATTCCATTACTGTTGTAGTAATTGCATATTTCCAAGAATATATATATTTTTTTATAATATTATTAAATCAATGACGAAAGATTCAGATAAGTTGTAAAATATATTCAACGTCCATTTAACTGGATATATTATTTGTCACACGCTGTTGTGCGAATATAATAGTTATCGTGCTATAAAAGTCACAAGCATAAAAAACACTTCAAAATTCATTAATATAATTTGAAATGTAAACGTTCCGCTAAAATCAGATAATTCATAATTTTTTAATCAGACGATTTCCCATGGTGGCTAAATAGTTATAATACCCGTGTGTCTTAAATCGAAGACTCCGATATGTTCACAGTAAATGATTTTCAAAGTATAATATTTATTAATACGTGTAAAACTGTGACCAGTGTAATAAAATCGTTGACATTAATTATTTTATTTATTAGAAAAATCTACTACATATATTAACGTTATTTTGCATTCATAAATGATGATTTTTATCAGTAACAATAAATTGTTGTTCATTTTTAATTTATCAAAACATAACTAAATTGATTTCGTAAATAATTTTATAGATACATTTCTTATATTATTGCCATTTTATGCAAACAACATAAAAAAAATTGTCACTTTTATACTATATACTTAATTTTGAAAGTAGTAATATGTGTAGCTAATATTAGCTAATATTATATGCAATTACAGTTAATTTATTATAGTTACATATTTCATCTTCTTATAATTTTTAAGTAACAAAAATAAAATACATAAGTATAAATAAACAATATTGTATTTAATAATATTATATGGATACTCCTAAGAAATGTTGTAACTAGAGTTTTAAAATGTTATTAATAGGACATTTTTACTTCGTAGCTATATTTTCACTTTATTAATAAGTAATGACCAATTATAACATGTTTATTAAATTTGTAATAATATTATTTACTTATAAGTTATATTTGTTACTTATAAGTTATAATATAATTTATAGAAAAGTTATTAACAGGCAAATTAAAAAAAAAAATCAATTTCCTTAATTGAATGACATTAAATGTCATTAAACAAGCGTTATAGGTATTGAAATTACTCGGTTGAAGAAGCAAAAAAAGCAAGAGAGAAAAGCATGCAAGTATAAATCTTGATTGACACGAAATTCCATGAATATATAAATACAACAATAAGACGACAGTTAGGTATTTTAGTCAAAAAAAACAAATTAAACGATGATCTAAAAATGAATATGCCATATAGACTACCGCAGTCAGCATCATGATTTTTTTTTTTTAATTACATTAAAATATTAGTATGTGAACATAACATTTTATCGTAGCCATTAATGCATTAGTGCAGAATGACTTGTGTATGCTTTTTGTATTGTATTATTATAATATCTTACATCATGATTCATGTTAAGTATCTACTCATTCGGTCGACCTAAGTTTATTATGGATAATAATATTATTCGGAAATGTACGATTTTTTTATACATTATTCTGTAAACAAATTGTTTTGTTTGCATACGAATTTTATTCTTTTTCAATAATATTTTGTTAAGTTAGTGGTTTTTTTTTATTGTGTGTTTATTATTAATAACGAGTAATGAGTGTTAAAAATAATATGGTTAAATATCTACGTATTCTTGATTATATTACATTTTAACTTTACAAGCGAATGTAAATTTAAACATGAAACATGATATAAGAAGTTTTAATTTCCGTAATAATTATAATAATTTAATTAATGAGATTTATATTATTTTTTTTATAGAGATTGTATCGTGTGTGTGTGTGTGTGTGAGTGTTATGATAAAAATAAATAAGAATTGCATAGGTATTATAATATTATATAGTAGGTAGCTATAATTTAAAGGGTAAACGTTTTTTTCTTTATTGCTTTGCTTTAAACACACACCTAACTTATGGAGCTCAAAATTCATAAAACTCCCATTTACACAATATTATGATATTAATGTTATAAATATCCAAGAGTACGCCCAAACAGTAAAAAAAAATATGACCTTATACTAATTTATTAATAATTGTACAAATTTATATTATAAAACTACTATGGTTTTAGTTTTACATTAAATCAAATTCAGTGAAAATGTAATAAAAATATTTGAAAAATAAAAATTAACAATAATAATTTTTTATTAAATAACAATGATGGAAAAGTGGGTACCACTCTGCTGTTTATATTAGGTGTTGTGTGGGTTAGGTTAAAAAAATTGCCTTAACACATTTTTAAAATTTTTATTTACAATATTAATTAATTATGAGAAACCTTGTATTGCATTTCTAATTCTTAACTAAAAAAATTAAACATTTTATAAATTTTTAACTACAACATTTCTTATGCCTATTAATAGTTCAAAAAGAGTCAAAATATTTTTTAAATGTTATAGTATATAGGAAATTCTAATATAAACATTCGATGAAAGAATCATGTATTTACAGTTTTTTTTTAGTAACACCAAAAAAACAAAATTATTTATATTTTGTCAATAACTGATTTTTTCATAAAATATCCCGTTTTTCCTTAATTTTTTTTTTTGTTTTTCTGAAGCTTTTGATAACTACTGGGAATTTTCAATTTTAACCTTTCAATTGCACTAACTATAGATTTACTTTCCCACCAAAAAAGTTCCACTCCGCTCAGAATCTAAAAGATAACACTAAACTATTTAAGCGACATACTTAGATTTATAATTTGGGAAACTGTTTTGTTACAATTTTACAATAATGTACTATCGTGTTACAAATAGGGCCAACATAATTTCGGTCCTTGGTACTTTGAAGGTAAAAATAATATTAGGATACAAAAATAATTAAATGGTTTAATAGGTAGGAATACCTATGTTATTATATTGAATAATTATATCATTACACTATTACAGTATAAACTATAATTATTTTAAGTCCACTTGCATATCATTATTTTTTACCGATATATGTATGTCAATGTTTTTATTTTTTCATCTGTACCACTTTTTTTAATTTTTGAAGAATAATTATTTATTTTAGATGTCGGTTAAATGTAATGAAATATCTATGCTTAATCTATGCACTGTTAGCCTCGATGTACCTTTATATTCTGTCAACACATACGTACATTAGTAACATTATATTATATAATATATTTATTTAAAATTTTTTTTTTCACTGGATTTTAATCATGAAAAATCATCCTCTTCAAATAGTAGTGCATAGATTTTGCAGTTCTCCGTACACATTGAAGTTGTTTTCATCGTTTTAAACGTACCGTATACCTATTTATCATACCTTAGTGTATTTCTCCGACATTTTTGGTTGAGGTCGTTTCTAATAAATACGTCGTTCACCACTAATAATATCAATCCGTCATAATGCATTTTTATATAAATCTATTACTGTAACTTTCCCCGACGGAGAATCGTTAAAGCGCACGTGATTCGCAGTTTTAACTGCGGGGTAGAAAAAAACAATAACAATTTCGAAGGAAACCATATATTATAATCTCGTCGTGGCGTTTGTGTGAAAAATAAGTGAATATATTATCATGTTTAAAGCACATCTGATGGACACGTAATAAAATATGAATATAATATATAACTGTTGTAGCTGCAGTGTAATTCGAATTCACCAAATGGCGTCGAGAAAACGCCGCCGCGTCGTAACGATATTTTCATTGTAAATAAACGAGTAGTTAACACCTAAATAACCGTTATGACTTATTCATAGCTCAAAAGTATACATTATTCTTTGTAAAAACCTGGCCAGGCGAGGACCTTTTATTCGCGGGCTTGAAATATTTTACTCGTCATAACGTTCAACATAATATTATTATAACGTAGTCTTGTTTTTATTAATTTGAAACGTTTATCGATAACGAATTTGATTTCGAGTCATAATGTGTGAGAAAAAAGCCGCGACGTTTTCCAATATTAGTCCTGTGGGTGACTGCACTTGTATATTATAATATTATGTAATATTAATATTGAAATAAATAAAATTAATATTAATATTGAATCGTTATAGAAATAATATAGTCGGACTCGTTGTTTTAAATGCCGTTACCACTACACCGATACCGAACGTTATACGAATAGGCACAACTAGACCAACATTTTAGGGAGTGCTAAAATTATGTATAGATACCTATTTCAACAGCCCATATTGATCTTGTTTTTATGATATTTGCAACACACCTTTTAATATTTAAAATTAGCAAGTTAGTAAACCGTAATTGTTTTAACATACTATTGCACTCGTCCAATTTTTAATTTGTTACATATTTAAAAAACTGCGTTCAGATATTGCATAACTTATTGGAATTGTAACTGCGACTTGTTTGAGTTAGAAAAAGCCTTATTTTGAATTTTTTCTGTTCACAAAAACATAAAATAAAATAAAAATCCTGCGTACAAAAGATACCGCTACTTTTTCACAATATTTTTAGTGTTATATGCCAGAGGCCAGAGAGTACACGATTAGAGCCTTGGGATGAAATATGAAGCACCTCCCTAGTTATGCCTATGGTTATACGAGTGTCCTATAATATTTTGCTTACCGTATGGGACTTTGCGTGTTTCAGGTTTCGCGGAAACCATGTTGGAAACCGTAGCAGAGAAGAAAATCCCGCCACCGCTGCCGCCCAAGACTCGTCGCGGTTGTCTGAAAAACGGCGTCGACAGCAACTGTGGCGGCGGCGGCGCGACCATTCTGCAGTCCAACGGTCACGTGGTGAAAATCCGAATAGACCCGATGGTGGTGGACGGAGGCGGCGGTGCCGGTGCCGGTGACTGCGCCGAACGGGACGACGGGCCGCGCCGCGAACACGCGGTGGGCCGCCGGTCCAGTACGGTCAAGATAAACATCACTTGCGTAGACCCGTTCGTGTTCCGCCGGCACTACACCGACGTGGACGATGACGATGACGACGACGACGACGAAGACAGGCGTTCGTCGTCGGGACACCGTTCGCCGTTGGACAGCGGCACGGGCAGCGACCTAGACACGGGCAGCCGCCGGGACGAGAGCGATGACGGGACGTGCAGTTGCGATTCACTAACGAGCAGCACGGCGGATCCCGAGACGGTTGTGATGGCCGTCGATCTGGCGCCGGGACGGGCTGTTGCAGCCGCCGGTGCCGACGTCGTCGAGCCGGTCGCGTCCGATCCGGTGGTCGTCGAACAGCCGGCGCCGGCGTTGCAGGTCTGGACGGCAGCTGGGGTCTTGGCCACGGCCACTGTGGCGACGGTTGTCGAAGAGCTGCCGAAACGTTCGACGCCTCCGACCGTTCGCGTCCAACAGCGGTGCTACAACGATGCGTCTGCGTCCGCGGTGGCCACGACCGACCGCGTCATCGACACGGACAACACGGACCAGTATTACAGTTTTCACATGAACGAGAACGTGTTCGACGAACTGGACGCGGCAGCTACGGCCGCTGCCGCCAAGCCACCGGACGACACGTTCGCGGGGTGCAAGACTGTGGCCGCCTCGGACACGATACGCAGCGCCAAGGGAACCATCAGGGGCGTGAAGAACCGCGTCAGGGCAGGAATAGCGACATTCTTGCAGCCCAAGACCAACAAGGTGAGTTTAATTAACTCGTATAATCATGTGTATTATTAAGACTGTCGAATAAAATAGTTCACTGATGGTTCGGTATAGCATGCACAGTGATTTAAGGGGAAGGCGGAGAAAAATCAAACCAAAATGTTAAATATTTAACATAATATATATATCGTCGTGTATGGAGAAAGGCAGAGAGCTCGTCGAGGTTCAGATATAATAATATGCACGATCTAAGCTTCCCAATCGATATAATATCTTATCAGTGTTCACACAATATTATATTAAATAGGGGCGATAAAATAATACGACTACTCTAGACTCTAAGCACCGATATGATGGTTAACTGCACTAGCAGCTGCTGTGTTTTTGATTGAGGTAGTATATATATTATATATGTCCACTGTCCACCCCGTCTGGTTCACTCGATTTGCAATAATTTTGACGATTTGTAGTACGACTTCTTATACTATTTGATGTACATTTTTAAAAACGTTAAAATCATTTTAATATTATAAGTACACTTATTAACTAGTTCATCAACTCGTATCATATGTATTGCCAGACTATCGTACAATATTTCACCGACGGTTTAGTGGCGTGGTGTTAAAATCAAGGGGACGGGGAAATCAAATTAAAATATTATATATTTAGTACAATATAGAGGACACCCTCCCCCTTTACCGATATCACCCAATTTTCAGTAATTTTAGCATAGTACGACTTATATACCACTTACACGTATTTTAAAAAGCATTTAGACCATTATATCTCCGTTTTTGTTTCTATCGGGAGATTCAACAAATTTTTTATTATATTATAATTAAAAGAGTGCAAAACAAAATAAACTTTTCAGACATAGCTTAGAAATATCGAGGGTGAATAAATTCACAAGTCTCAAACATGACGGACAATTTCCTACACTCCTTTATTATATATTCCGTATTGTGAAGTATCTATAATAGCAATTTATATTTACACTTATGAGCAAAGCCATCATTAAATTAGTTAAATATTTTTCAAACAGTTGAAAACTATAAAATCTCACATCGTGAATTTCTCTCAATAAAAATGACTGTTTTTTTATGTTGCTGTCAAAACGAAAACCCACTTCTGATGAAATCGGCAGCAATGATTAAAACTAAAAATATGTATTATTAGTATGAGACAACTGAGACGATTTCGTTACAAAGACACACCCGACAAATTATTTGTCCACCCAAAACAATGACCTAGATATAGTAACTACTTTTGATACGACACGCGAAAAATGTGCCTTTTCATAAAAAAAACCACATCATCGCAGCTATATTGTGTACACTATAATACACGGCATAACTGTCTGGTCTGTGTTCATTCGGTAGAAATCAATAAATAATATTAATAAACTATAGTATCTACTTGTGCGAGAATGTGACACGCGCCATCGGGATTTTGTTACATTTGCAGCCGTCGGTGGTGGTGGCATTGTAAAACCCTAGTGGAATAGTTTTGGAACATTTTCGTTCTGTTACGTCATAACGATCTCGCGTACGAGGAGATAAGCAGTTTATGACACTCGTAATAATAATATATGCATGTCGAACCCGACGTTCGTTCATACAATTAGTATAATGACAGCTATATATATATACATATATATTGCCGGAGAAAAAAAACCATTTCATTATAGGTTTTTTTTATAAGATCGGGTTTACTATCTACCAATATATAGTTGTTAAGAAACGGACAAAAAAATATTTTAAATTTCACACAGACGGGACGAATATTATATATGTAGGTGTGTATGTATAATATAATGTTAAAACGTATCATCTGCGACGGTAGGTAATATAATGTTATGATTAACGAGCAATAATGCATACATGTAGTAATCTTATCTATTATACCGGTCGACTCTTTTTCGAAACGTTGTTACATAAATACAGTTCTCATAATAATATATACAATATGCATATATTTTAGTGTTTATGTAATTGGTATTATATATTATACTGTAATATATAATAATTATAGCACGTGCCTGTGAAACACTAAATTATATAAATAAAATATCAATTATTTTGATGAAAAACAACAATAACAGTTCAATTCTAGATATAGGTTATTATAAAAAAAAAAACAATTATTTTAATTTATATAATACAATATAAATAATGATTCGTTAGACGAATTGATTTAATTCTGCAAATAAAATATATATTTATGTAGAATAAAGTGGCAATGGTACTTTTTATATAGATAGTATGTCAGTTAAACGGGAAAATAAAAAAATATGTTAGATAATAATAATCATATTTTTAATGATTTTTTTCATTTTTGATCGTTTAATTAAAAAAAATCATTGAGCATAACTTGTGGTATCGTACACAAATTGTCTTCAATTCATTGAACACGTTTTCCGAATTCATCAGATTCGTAATATTGAACATAACATAGGTATGTACATATATATTTTGAGGAGTTATAATCGCTAACTATGGTTTATAATATTTAAATAATTTTAAACCTATGCACGATGGTTATTTCAAAAGTAAACACTAAATTTCACGAAAAATATTAATGTCTTATTTTTTTATATAATAATTGATGTCTTTGCAAAACTAAGTTTGTGAGAAAAAAATGTATTTTTTAATTGTTTTGAATTTCAAGCCAACACTTTTTCTGAGAATTTTGATGTGTAAAAAAGTAATTTCGAACGAGTAATTAATTAGTTATAAATAATTGAAGATTTGATTAACGGAGTAGTGGACCAACATTTTATGGAGTACCCTTGTGCTACTCTACTCCGTTCATCAACATTTAAAATACTTATCCCTAACCAACTATTTTTTCAAAAATGTTATATATTGTGACTTGTGACTTAATACTATGTAAAACATATTTCCAAAATCATTAATACTTTTTGAGAAAATGAATGTCAACATTTTAAACAATCACCTTGTATTGTTATACGTAATTACTAAATCAGTAATTTATTAGATACATGATACCTACCTACAATTATATAAAATATTTCTAACATTTTTTCCTAATCATTAGTAAATATAATTTCTTATTACAAAAATGTCCTTATAATATCGCTTAAAGTAAACGATAAGGTAATAAAAAATAAATACACGTTTATGACTAAATATGAGAGTATAGGTCAATTTCTCAATTAACACAATTGACTCATAAATTCCCATTCAACAAATGTATTTTTTTTTTTAATAATAAACATATTGCCAATCGTTGAACCAAATACTCTACCCCACTAAAATATTTTATATTATGAGTACTGGCTGTGGTAATTTTAAAGCCATGTCGTTATAATTGTTACCCTCCCAATCTTACAACAAATATTTTTGTTTAAATATTAGTATATAATTTTATTTCGAGTACAAATCAAATGCTATTTTAAATAATTATATTATTTTAACCTGTATTTAATTTTGTAAATGAAAGAAGTTTTACATATTATATGTGCCATGCAGCCTTTGACTGGTTAATATTATTCTCAACAAAAATAGGTATTTAGAAAAAATATGTAGGCATATTCATTTTCAAAGAGGTGTAATTACAGACTAATATACGTTTACTCCTTTTAAATCATAAATTGTAAATTTTCTGTTACCTCTTTTTGCTGAAAATTAAGTACAGTAATGAGTTTTCAGAACAAAACAAAATATAAATAACAAAATACTCTTACAGTGTAAGCTTTCTGCGCGTCCTATTCGGTTAAACAATCAAACTATGTTTTTATGGACGACATTTATTTATTTATATTATTATTATTAATCACGATACTATTTATTAAAAGCTCAACAATTTTTTATTTATAGCCCATCCTTGACCTGGTCCGTTATCGATTTATTCTTTAAGATCTCGCCCGGTATCAGTATAGAATTTATCAAGACCTCGATTTTTCATCTTCATAAAAAATCATAACTTAAATATTATATTCTTCCAAATATAAGATTTAACGTAATTAAGAGCCCGATATTTTTAAATGTACCATAATTCTAAAAAGCTCGGTACAAATTTATTAAAAAAAATCTCAGCCCACGTGGTATATCGTATAAAGTAAATTCGATCTTGCCCGGGATTTACTTTGAAGAATCCTGTTCTTGCAGACTAAACTATTTATTATTTCGACGTTCACGTCACGGGAGAATCGTCCAACGCGCGCGAAAATCATCAGGAGAAATGTTTTTCTAATGGAGAAGAAACTGAAAAATGGATATTCTTCGGACTTGAACGCAAATACCAATATTACGTCATTGTACAGTGTTTACGATTTGGAAATAAAAATAATACTACTAAGTGCTACTAAGTGTACCCGCTCTACCTATGACGTGCAAAGTGAGAGTAAAAAATATAATTCCATAGGTCTCGGTGCAAAGTACCTACTTATCATAAATCATAAAAAAAAAATACAGGCGGTTCAATTCCAACGGTGTCACGGTTCCAGAAAACGTTCTGTCAGCGCGTGTGTTCTTATATTTTAGTCATTGGATTAGTAGGTAGGTATGTGACACGGTTTCGTCGTGCAGTGTGCTCCGTTTGTTCCGCCTGCACAGACGGCGTGTGTCCTACTACACGATGCGTTTCTGTCGCGCCTCCAAACAGCACAATACATAACAATACAATAATGACTACAGTATAGGTATACGTATAATATTATTGTCATCGTCGTCGCTGCATTCGCCAGTCGCACAATGAAAATACGTGAAAACCTTATCGTTTCCGCCGATTATTTATTATGATTATCATTTTTTTAAAATTTTTTTGATCTTTGATTTTTGTAAACACGCACACGCCCGCACATGAGTGTGTAATACAATACGCGTCTAAATTACCTATATGGCTATATATAGATAGGTACCTATATAATATAGTATCCACCGCATAATATACCATATAATTTGTGTGTGTGTGTGTGTGTGTGTGTGTGTGCACGTATTGTATACATTATAGTATATATTATGTATGATATATATTTATATATTATTATTATATATAATTTAAAATTTTGTTTCTATATACGCGCGTGCGTTCTATTGACTTGTAATCTGTTTGGCGCGCCGAACTTAACACTGCACGTCGATCAATCGAAAATATAACGTAATAAATATCTCCAACCGTGATAATTCACGCACTCGAGAGGTTGCATAATAATAAATATATATATATATAATATCGAGTATGTATACCGCTGGGCGGCGTCAACGAAAAATTGTAACAATAGGGCACGGAGCAATGTGTCCAAAAGTTTCGCAACAACTGTTCACTATTTTTATTTAATATTTTATTCATTTTCGATGTGTGGAAACAGCCCGCCGATGATGGTTGGAAAAACGGAAATCGTTAATTTCCATGGCGAAATGTAAAATAACCGTTATGTGATGTGTGTGCGTGTGTGTGTATGTGGTGGTCAATCGATAATAATAATTTTTCGACATCGACACGAGTGGTGTGCGTATTGTACCTACATCGTTTTCCAAAAGATGCGGTCAAAAGGTAAAACGGTAACACTGCTGCGGTCGAATATATATATAAAAAGCTAGGTAGTCAATGAATGATAACACAAAATTATTATAAGCCAGTTCTATATACTATTATTTTAACTATATAAATCGTTATACCCATACACGCATCTAGTTTCGATAAATAATTATATTATACGAGTTCAGAGCACACAACACGGAAGACTAGATTTCTCGTCATTTTTCAGTATATACGCTCTGATGACAATAATAATTAAACAAGACACGCAAAAATAATATGAATCTAGTGCACCGTAGTTGTAAATGACGTTTGAAAGTTTTCGATTTTGTCCTGCGTGAAATTAGGAAAATCTCTTTTAGTGCCAAATGCGTTCAAGACGTCTTTATATTGCAAGTTATCGTTTCAAACTCTTATACATATATATATATACGTAAACATTTGCAATTTATTATTCCGTACGTTAATGTTTCCAATCTATATGATTAATATTCTAAAAACATACCAGTATTTTAATAGCTGGATAGCTACTATACTTACTTTATTTAATATTCGCTATAATATACATCTAATAACACGCTACGTGCATGTAGGTAAGTATATAGTGGACTAAGAGTATGGGCTTATTTTATCAGTAGGTATTCAGTATTGGATTTTGACATAAATCACTACACCGCGCGCATACGCCTAAATCATAACGTCTTGGAAACATCAAAACATGATTCAGTTAAAAGTTTAAGTGTTTTTTTATCTATGAATTACAAAATATTATAAAACAGTGTACAATAAATAGGTAATAATACAATTTAAAAAGAAAAATAACGTTTTAATGGAACTCTCCAACATTTGTTGGACAACACGACTCCTGAATTCTGAGTCACTTTTCGTTAGTCATACTTATATAGACCACAGTTCATATTATTTCCAAGTCAACAACCATGCACATAGTGTATAGGTACTATACAATTAGTGCCTAAACATAATAATACAAGTACAATAAATTATTATTTTATCACGACCTATCAATACATAAGTAATTTCCCTTACAACACCCGTGTGTACCTATATATTTCAATATTTTTTGTATATAATATGAATAACAATGCCTTATTATGTACACAACGTCTAATAATATATATTATATTGTTCCTCGTATTATTTTGACAATGTCATATAGGTGTAATAGAATGCGTATAGACAGATACCTACAGTGATAAAAAAATCAAAAATAAACCATCGTTTTGCGCACAAAACTGCGCATTAGTATAACCCGAACACTTATAGTAGCAACGATTTCAGAATACAACGTGCGAATACCACCTTGCGATTCTTTGCGAAAGTCCATAATCATACACTCGTCAAGTGCCGCGCGCGCACTTGGCTCGTCTCTCATTCTCGCGCAAACAAGCCGGCTTATCGACTACACAATACCTGCACCTATGCTAACCTGTACACGCATAATATTATGTCGAAGCATCGGTGATTATATTTTTTCAATATACACGTATGTAATAATATAAAGTATACACTACCTCTTCTTGTCGATTCGGAACGTGAGAGATTAATACAAACATCGCTGGTGGTGTTCGCGGCGGCGTCTGTTTATATATTATCATATTTCTATGCATATGACGAGTGTGTGTGTGTGTGTGTGTGTGTGTATAATACTCGTGTATCTATAGATAAATTGTACATGTGTGTGTGTGTGTGTGTGTATGAGCCTATCGAAACTCTATGAGTAAGCTTTCACTCATGGGCCGATGACCTGTCGACCCAATATAGCCCTACTATCGAAATATGTCCAATTGCAGGGCGTAAATTAATTCGATACGCTAATTATTTTATAATTGATCGTTTGCAAAAAAGTATAATATTGGTACCTACCTATTTGTAATACAAATACGCACATGAATTCGTGTACCGATTTAATGAAACGTATCTAAATATTATATATTATATTATGCATTATTTATGCACATTGATCGTATGCAATTTTTTTTATTCCAAAAGAATGTTTGTCCGTAACAATATTCCTAATATAAATTATGTAGGCATATATCATAATTATATATGTATGTATTTTTTTTTCCACCCGTAGAAGAAAAAATAAACATTGCCTTACGTAATTTTATTGTAGGCGTGACTTCAGTGTTTTTGCGAAAAATATGTCTATTCATTGTTGCATAATGAATTATTGATTATAATATATTACGTGTGCATAATAATGGCAGACAAAAATTTTCATTAAAAATTTCAATAAAAAACGTACAATTCACCATGTAATTTAATTCGGCCGATTCGATCACGTCACATTTATCCACAGTGTAATAACGATACATATATGTATAAGAAGTCTTAAACTGCATTTTTTCGACGAGCTCGATGATGGTTGTATTGTGTACATGCGTTCTGCGCTGACATTAATCGACTCATGGGTATACTATATACAGACCATATTATTATATCAGACAGTGCGACACACACATAATATAATAAGTATATTATACACTAGAGTTGGAAAATTAGCATACGAATTACTCGAACATTGTAAAATATGTACATAACGTTAGCTCACAATATGCGTTTGTTGCGCGTCGTATAATATTATATCTATTACAGGTCGTCTGTGGACGGATATATATGTGCGCAGCCATAAGTATATAGAACTGATTATATTATACAGACCGATATCGTTGAGTATTAATTTTCCAATTAGATAGGTACTCGACTGGACGTCTCGTAATAATATTCAGAATTTATACAATTTTGACAAGATGAGAATTTTTTTATGCGCGAGCGCAGAAGATAAGTAGTATAGGTACACGTATTTATACCTACTCATTATTTGTAAACATATCCGTAATAAATAGTTGAACAAACTGCTATACGCGAAAAAGAAGTTAAACTAATACAACCGCGAATAGAGTACTGATCATTATAAGAAGTACCATGGTATTATAACTTTAAGCGTGAATGAAAAAGGAAAATCAAAAGCAAAATTAAGATCATTTTAGAATTATTATAATATGATAATATGCGAAATCTTTCCGTGCGTTTTTCATTATTTCGTAAAAATATTAAAATTAATTTAAAAGTCGTAGGTAGCTTTTTATTCAATTACGTATAAGGCTATAACTCATTCAGTCAGCTCTCAGTAGATGCGTCATGTATACTTATTCGAGAGCGGTATCCAAAGTCCAAACACGAGTCGATATAATTATTTACTCAGGAATTGGTACGAGTCTTCTTCGAAAAAAAGATTGTCTAAATTATTACTTCAATATTAAGCAATTTTAATTTATCGTGTGATTCTATACTTAATGTTCAAATAATAATTTACGAATTATTTTCTTTTGTCATTAGAAAAATTAATAATATCTATTAGGTCATCTATCTCATTCACTTTATTTTATAATTTTAGTCTATAGTGACTTATAATAATAATAATAATAATAATAATTGTTAATGAGTTATAAATTACCATATAATTGCATAAAGCCAAATTTATTAACTGTTGTTGAATTTATCTTATTTGTATAAATTATCTATTTAGTTCCCTTGAAATTTTACCCATTGTTCGATTTTTCACACGTTTTTTTTTATTTTATAAGAATATTTTTCTAATACAATGTTTATCTTAAAATGTTCCTCTGAAAATTGTTTTATTCGTCAGTCGTATTATAACTCGTTCTGCTGTTTAACTTTAAATGAGGCAACATTTATTACATCCGGAAACCTCGTAATCTACCTCAACTATAATATTATAATACAAATAATAAATATTATCATAATATAAATCAATAAATAATTTATCGGCTTCATAAATAAAAAAAAAATAGGTGTTATTGACAATAATAACATTATTGTTAACAATCGTAAACATCATAATATTAGCTAAATTTTACATATTAAACATAAGCTATAATAATTATTTAATTATATTCGCCTTATCCACAATATCATTTTTTTTTCTAGAAAAACGTTCTTATTATAAAACAGAAGTTCAACCATTGCATTCCAAACAACCTTTTCGTTTAAAAAATCACCTTTAGAATGTTTAACGGTTATCGATCTTAAAATCAGCTGTTACCTATTTGTAACCTTAATATAGTTAATACATATTATATCGCCCTAGTTTGTGTACCATGACAATTCACGAGGAACATTTTTTATTTATAAATGAGTCTCTCCGTGTCTCTAGGTATCTAAGAATATTTTTATTTACCGCAAAATATAATTTAATAAAGATTGCGTGATTAGTACATCGTGTACTTATGCATATATTATTTATTATTATTATTATTATTAGTAGTAGTAGTAGTAGTAGTAGTAGTAGTATAATATTGTTGATATCTACCTACATTTCTATGTGTCCCATATTATTATTATTATTATTATTACACTTTTGCACTGCTAACTTGAAACACAACAACATTTTAATTTATTCCCGTTTCCGTTATATTTTCAATATACGTATGCCTATAAATAATTATATACTTACACAATATATATTGTGTATATTATATATATATATATATATATATATATATATAAATGTTTTGTATGTATGTGTATGTGTGTGTGTGAATGTATCCTTCCAAATTTACTCTTATATACTGCAACTGCTGTTATAATCAACACGTAGGTATGTAATTATAATAACGAACAATAGCATATCACCATTCTTTGGAACCGAGGTTTTACAATATATTTTGTGTGTAAACGAGGAATTAGCCACGTTACTTACCTACATATCGCCTCAACGGACGGGGTTACCATTTTTGTAGACCTACATAAAAATAATAATTATTGTTTGCGGACTACTTTGCGTTCCCATATGGATTTGATGCTTTTTATTGTTTTGTTTTCACATAGATACTTGCTAAACCAGAGTAAGCAAACATACGCTGTCACTGAGTTGCCAAACGTACAATCTGTGTGGCGTATATTATCTTTTGTGTATAGGAAATACAAAATAATAATACACTACGCAGAGAGGTACGTCGGACATTTGCATTCAGAGACGTGTAACCGTGATAGCCAAAAAAATTGACGTCTAATAGCAAAGGAAAAAATTGGGAAAGTAATCGTGTTGTATAGTTAGATAGGAGTCAAACGTAATCTCCGTAATTGAGTAGGTCAATGCTTGTAATAAATGTGTTAAATTTGAATTCAATGATAAATCATTGTACGCGAAAAACGAATCCAGGTGGACTACGGAGACGTTTTGCTAGCTTATATTTCTAAGGATATTTTATTAAATGTTTATATTGCTATTAGTAATATTTTTTTTATTTATTTATAATACGCGGTAAGTTGAATTAATTTTTTTCAAAGACAAATCACATAATATTATATTATTAGTGTCTACTGTTATTAATTTATAAGTCAGTACCAATGTGCCGTAAAACGGTGTGAATGGGTCCGTGGTATAATTGTATATAAATATATTAATATTAACCTAAATATTTTGGAAAAATTTAAACATAATGTAAGAAATAGAAGATTTTTTCAAGTTTCTACACTTCATATTTTATGAATAACATCAAAGTAACAAAAAAATTTTGTGATAAATCATTATTATAATATATATTATGTTTAAATATCCAATGTCGTCAAAATTTGAATTTCAAACGCTCATAAAAAATTAACATGATTTCACGCCAACTTTTTTTTCAATTCTAGAAGAACGATTTATGCGACAAACCTTGAATTCAATTTTCAAGGTTTTTGACCGAGCACAAACATTTTATATCGATATTTATAGAAAATTAAGATTAAAATATAGTTCTAAATGAGCCAAAATATTTTGAAAATTATACCATGTCTGAATAATAATATCTGAAACTATGATTAAGAATGGTTACAAAAAAGTGTAATTGGTTTGGAGTTAAAATTTTGGTTTACGAGTGCCAAGATGACTCACCTTCTAAAAGGTAATGAAAGACATAGCAAAAAATTATCATTGTAAATTCAATGCATCCAACGCGCTCAAAATCTAAATACGATTTATACTACAGTCATTAACACGTTATAAACAATAAATTATAGGACATTTCAGTATACGTATATAAGATTTCCTAATATTTTACAACGTATAAAGTAAAAAACAAGTTACACTGTGGCATTTTATAAAATATTAAAAAAAAAAATAGTTGTAATATTTGTATGTACCTATATCGTTGCTGAGAGTCAGTTCTATTACAGTGTGAATCATATTATATATTATTATATTCTTATGAACTCAAATATTATGTTATATATAATGGAACGTGTCAAATAAAAAAAGATATTTATAGAATCGATAGAACTAGTCAAAATTTATTTTTTGGTTGTCATAAAAATAACTATATTATTATACAAAGCATTTTATAGTAATAAAAAATACAAAATTCGTTTTCTAATGGCTATTACGTCATATTATATTTTAATAATAAATACGTATACTTGAATGCATAACCATTTATGCGATGTGTTCTGCATATTGTATTTTATGTAATAGAGGTACCAACTGCAATGTTATATATCTACATATTTACTTATTATAAAATAAAATTGTTTAAATTTAATTGTTCAATACACTTAGGTAGCTCGGATTCACATTTAAATTAGTTAAAAAAAAAATCTTAGAATACAACACAAAATTTCGGTTCACATCATTCGTAACTTAATTGAGTTGGGTAGAAGAGAAATTAATTTACAACTCATCGCATGAGAAATCTTTACAATTAAAAAAGACAAATTTATGAAGGTGTCTGTGAAGTTTTCTTCCTATAAAAAAAGCACAGACTGTCTATGTCAAATAATTACGAAAACCAATTTAACAATGTCGTGAAACAATAAAAAAAACAAATTGCTTCACACGTGTTATGATACATTATAACAAAATAGTTTTTTTCTTTCACACTTGAGGTGAATTATGACAAATACGCATCGGAAATAGTGAAATGGATAACTTTTTTCATACCACCGATTCGTCACAGAAATGATGTAATTATTAATTAAAATGCAATTTTTTTTTATTTTTAGCTTAAGGAATTACATAGTAGTGGATTACAATATTGTTTTATTTAACATTCGATTATAAAAAAAAAAACCTAGCACAATTTGTTTGTCCTAAATATTTGTTTTTACTCAACTTCTCGAGTGGAAACATGATCTTCAGCTATCATGTACTAATAACTTATAATAATTTATCATGACAAATTATGGCATTGTAATACAATAAAATGTTATGACATTTATCTCGCTTGTATACGTTCGATATATTTATATTGTAATATTATGTGGGGGGGGGGGCGTATGCCTATGCTTTTTTCAATAAATCAGTTATTTAAAATCCAATTTTTGTAATTTTTAAATTTACTTAAAGCCCATATTTTGAATTTCTTGAGTTTTTTTTTTACTACTTATGGAGTATTCTGTAGAGATCCAAATTTTTATTTTCAAATGAAAACACATTTCCTATTGTGAATTATTTAACAAATCATTTTTCTAAAAATGTTGATGTGCCAAAATCAAAATTAAAACTAGTAGTTTTTGAGTTATTTAATTTTGTGTACTATGAATGGATTTAGAAGTTTTGAGAGCAATGCTGAGTTGAAACTTTTAGTGATTAATATTAATCTATCAATATTTATAATTTTAAAAAATGGTACAAGTGAAGTAAACATTAGATTCGATATTGCATCCATTTTATATTTTTGTAAAATCATTTTTAAAGACTTTTACGTTTAGTACAAACATTTTAATAGGTAACTGAAAAAATACTCGTTTAAAATTTGAATTAGGAACATCAACATTTTCAAAAAATTATGCACTAAATAATATACAATAAAAGGGGGGGGGGGTTGTTCTCATTGAAAAAACAGATATTTTTACCGCCACGATAGAACACTCTTTATTAAGTAGTACAAAAAATCTCAAGAGTGTGAAAATATTATGGTCTATATAAGTAAGTCGCATATTTTAACATTCTAAAAATTAAAATTTGAACAAATTCATCATTAAATGAAAAATGGAGGTGAGCGTGACTAGAGAAACACCCTGTATACTGATTTACGCTCTCCGGTCTTAGTAGCATATCGACACTTTGAAGTCAATTTTCTATACGCTTAATAAGTGTTACGTATACGAAACATAACCGTGCCTATATAGTATAACATTATACGGTACGCATTGTTCAAACGTCGCGCGCATAAATGCAAGTATGACGCAGTAGATAGAAACGAAAAAAAAAATTGCTAAACGAATTACGCGATTTACGTACGTGCATAATATTATTATAGGTACATATTATATTTGTGTACAGCTATATAGCGCGTAAACACTTACTTACGACTGTTAAATCGTTAAAAAAAACTAATGAGAAAAAATAAAAAAAAAAAACCGCTTAACTTTTTCAAAACCGATTGAACGCGATTCGACTTATTTTTAAACCGTCCATTGTACTGTATAACATTGTTTTATTACAATTTTATAATAGTATATGAGCACTATAAGTCTATAATATAAAAGTGTACGAGGATAAAAGACTGCTGCAGAGCTCAGCGTGTTGTGCGTTTTTTTCTCCGCCGCGAGTAACGCGCCCGGGGACCAAAGTTTTTGATAGTACGATACGAAACGATATAAAACAATAAAATATAATACATTTAGACATCGTACAAATCGACAACAATAATTAATGCGCATTATTGCATTACGCGTACACGATATCAAAAATATAGAAACAGTCATCATTGTTCGCAGACAGTTTTGAATGCCGACGGCTATTGGAAATTCGACGGAATCGATGTCGCTTACCTACTATATTATCTTTATTTTGTACAGAGTAAACAGCGCCAATCACGCTCGCTGTTCTTTTTCTTCGATAATGCAGACATGCAGTTATTCGAAATCTGAATTTTGGAATTTTTGAATATACTATTAAAGCCCATATTTTCAAATCCTTGAAATTGTTTATACTATACCTACCCATACTCAATAATTGTCCTGTAAAGATACAAAATATGTTTGTTTTTCAAATAAAAAACCCATTTTCTATCGTGAATTATTTAAAAAATATTTTTTCTGAAAATGTTGACGTATCATAATCAAAATAGTTTTGAGTTATTTAACTTTTTGCACTAAGAATAATAAGTCTATAGCGTATAATGGGTTTGGAAGGTAATATGGAAACTTACATGGTGATTTGAACATTTTAGTAATTAATATATTAATCCCATCAACATTTTATTTTAAAAAATGATTCAAGTATAATAAATACTAAATAGTAAATACTAGATCCAATATTACCAATTAATGTTTATTTTTTATTTTTGTAAAACCATTTTTAAGTACCTACTATTACTCATAATATTAACAGTTTAATAACTAAGAAACTTTTCATTTAAATTTTGAATTAGATACATAAAAATGTTTAAACAATTTATTAAACAATCGCTACAGTAAATAATAATAATTTAAATGAAAAGGGGATTCTAATTTCGAAAAACAGAAGTTTTTATAACTATTAAATGGTCCTTAAAAACCTATACTTAACAATTCAAAAAATAGAATTTGAATAAATTCATAGTTTAAGTAACAGTGGAGTGAGGGGGGAGCATATTGTTGTATCTTACTGTATATACTAAAATGTGTATTGTCCGTGTATCCCAAGACAATATATTAAAATATAAATAACATACCGAGCTTTTTCCTCTGTGGCATGTTTACACATGGTGTATAATATACAGGTATACGAGGTGATATTATCACCTCGATCTTATTGTTTATCACTTTTTTTCCTAATTCGTAATTTGGGAATTACATTTTGGAAAATTACTATGCTCTAAAGTCTTAATCCTCATTGATTGGTTTATGCTTGTAAGCATTTTTTTTATTCGAAACTAACATTTTTTTATTGTGTTATTTAAAAATCTGAGGCTTATTTATATAAATACTAGCTGTCCCGCTCAGCGTTGCCTGAGCCAAATATTAAGTTAAAATTAACCTGAAATGATTTATATGCATTAAACCATCTAGGTAGGCAATCCATTGCATTAGATCACGGACAATATGTGAGCAGTAAATTATCAAGTAGGCAATCCACCTGTAGTGGATTGCGGACCCCATGAAGTGCATGAGTGAAATCAGAATTAGGTATAAAAAATATTGGGACCGTTGCCTGTGCCGAAGATTTGTTTTTTTCAATCAATTTATTTACAAAAATATGTATATGATAATGTATTCTTACTAATTATAATAGTTAGAAATATGTAACTATTGACAATCTTATAAATAAACAGAGATTGG
>JACXSJ010000078.1:94487-114558 GCA_014851325.1 Pentalonia nigronervosa
TGCCGGAAAAAGCTTTTATTTTCCATGAAAGGAAAGTTTTTACAGTATTAAAATTAATAGATAGATGGCGCTACTGGCAAGACATTAGATATTCTAGTTTTCTAATTTTCTGCACAATTTTCTTCATTTTTCTTTTCATAAGAACCTTCTCCTAGCAATTACGAACAATTAAAAAAAAATTTCAGCCAAATCGGTTCAGCCGTTCTTGAGTTATAAGTGAAGTAACTAACACGACTTTCTTTTATATATATAGATTCATAAGTTGTATTATTAGTTTTTATTACCTAAATATTCAAATAGTTTCTAGTTATCTGAGTGTTATACATACAGGAAGAATGCGGACTTACAGGAAGTAAATGTACGAAGAAAAGCGTGGTTGAGAGTATAAGATATTCTATATCATAATATTATATTCGATAATAATATCTGAGGAAAAATAATGAAGTTAAAGAAAATGTAAACAATGAAATATGTAGAAAAAATGTAAAAATTGAAAAAGAAAATATTCAAAACCAAAACATCCATTTTATACTCTTATTTTTCATGAATATATTCCTTAGGTGTATCCCCTCCCTCTCGTTAAACTAATAAAATCGATGCCCACAAACTCGTACTTCGACGCCAACTTGCAATTCATCAACTCTTAAAAACACTTACCTTACCAGGTCTTTACAGCTTAATTAGGTATTCATAAAAGTTTCGTAGTCCTTTTTTTCCAAATCAGAATGCAACGCATACTTTTATATTTTGAAATCAAAAATATAAGCATTTTATCATTAACGGAAGAATAATGATAAAAAATATTTCTCAAAACCATATTCAGACAACACGACTATATTTATATTTGATGGCTCCCAAACATAAGACAAATGATACTGGGATATAATAAATAATATGTTTACAAGAGAGAGAAAGATAAGCGTGTACGTATTTTAATAAATATTATCATTATTATTATTATTATTATTATTATTGTGTTATGTTCGATCGGTCGCGAGGAATGCAAAACGATGTTACAAAACGAAAGATCGCGCGCGCTCGTGTGCGAACAGAAATCTTCGCGTATACCTATATCTGCTCTCGCGATCGGGTCAATGATACCCAACGTGAAAAAAATAATAAGAAGGAAACACATACACGTGTATAGGTACGCGTATAAGGTTTATATATATATATATATATATATATATAAATATAAAAAGGAGCGGTCCTCGCACACATATTATACATCGGGTACAGCCTCCGGGCGCGAATTGCCTTCCATTTTATCCAGACCGCCGCCGATGTTGCCGCTATTATATTATTATTTATTTATTATTATTATTATTATTACTACTACTATATACATATATAAATTCATATATGTGTAAACATACCCACTCACACACACACATACACACACACACACACACACTCCCGAGTATATTTTAATTGCGAAACGGGTCATTCAATCTACGTCCTTGTCGGTCGATTCTCCCCGCCAACGTTTTATCTCATCTTTCTTTTTATACCTATGAGTTGTCGTCTAACGCATGCCTGCTCGCCCGAATCTCCTTGTGGAGGTCGATCGGTCATCGATGTACATGTATTATGGTATACAATATTATGTATATATTTAGTAGTTAATAATATAATACACGTCTATTCGATGTGTATAAGCTGTATATATTGTACACGCAAGCGCATATTCTATAATAAACATAAATAAATAAACATGCATATATATATGTATGTAGTTAGATATATACTCGTGATTATTATAATTAATAAAAATGTAGTAGTCGATATAGTCGGCATCCATGACCGCACTGGACTAGATACGGGTTTCGAGTAATATAATATCAGTTACCTATCATAAGATATAATAACAATATATTTATAGGTAACGTAACGCCAGAGTTTTTGGTTTTGTGCGAGTATACCTACTTTTTTATACCTATAGTCTTTTGCGTAAGACAAATATTTGTATTTTTTTTCACTAATTAATACGCGTAAATACACACACATGTTATTATATTTTCACTTACGCAACAGTCATAATACCCGGTCCAGAACAAGTCCTACTCCGTTTTTTCAAGCTATCTAGACATATTTAAATTAGGTAAAGGTATCGATAATAAGAACTATCACGTTTATATTTCAAAGAAATTAATACTGCAATCGTATATTTGTATACCTACCTATATAATTTCTTATAATGATTTATGGTCAATTTTTTTCGACACGAACACGTTTCCATTAATATTTTTTTAACATGGATATTTGAATTGTCGAAACGATCGTGTTTAATTTCCGACTGCGCATTTACCGGCTGTCCGGAGGTTACAAGACCGGGGCGCCTGCATATTATATATCGAATAATATATACTTATAATAAATATATTTATAATTCGCAAACACGGCAACATTTACACTTGCGTTTTTACCTCGCTTTTTGGTAATTTAACCTCTCCGAAATGAACCCAATCCGACTAATATATAATATATAATATGTATATATATTTGTATAATACGATAAACGGTTAAGCTCATGCACATGCCGGAACCTTCACCTTTCGCGCATTCCTTGACCTGAATACCGTAGGTAACACGGGTATCTGCAGCAGCCGACGTCGTGTCTTTTAAGACACCCGAATAAACAGTCCGCGCAAAATTTAAGTCGTATAATAGGAAAAAAATGAATAGTAATAAACGTTTTCTGTAATATTATTCTTGTACCTATATCGGATATTATATACTTTCACCAAAAAAAAAACAAAACAGAATAAACTATAGCTAATAGGTATAGGTATTATAAACAAAGTTATCCGTATACCTTTCCGTGGGCACGTGTGATAATATTGTTATAAAAAACAAAAAAAAAAATCACTATTATCCGTCCGCAGACGGTGATAATATATTATGTATGTATCATCATATAATGTGTGCATAAAAATTAAAATTTAAATAATGTTATTTTGTACTTGGCTGATAAATGTTCGATCCTCTGTTTCAGACGTGGCAGGAAAAAGAAGCCGGAAAAGTGGTGTTGTACACGACCACCATGGGCATAGTCAGGGATACATACCAGCGATGCCTCCAGGTCAGACAAATACTGAGGACTCATCTGGTCAAGTACGTGGAAAGAGACGTCTTCATGAGCCGGGAAGTGCAGAAGGAAATCCGAGAACGTCTCGGCGGCGACGCCATTTCAGTGCCGCAGCTGTTCATCGAAGGGAATCTTATTGGAGTCAGTTTCCGTTTTTACATTATTATCCTTACCGAATATCAATGTACCAATCTAAACATATCTATAAAGGGTAATCCATTTAACATAATACAATCATTATTTCATTAACTATATTGAAGTTTTTTTGAAAATATTTCTTTTACATAATTGTAAGTCGTAAATAAACAATATTAACAAAAAAATCATATTTTTTTAAAGTTTATCACTTTTCTAAATGACAACACACATTTTTAATTACATATTCCTAAGCAGAATATTATTCGAAATATTTTAATCTATAAATATCAAATTTTAGACAAGTAGTTTATTAATTATATGTATTTAAAGTTTAGTTGAGTGGTGTATAATAAAGTGGACCAACATTTTATGAGGTAGCCCCAATACTACTTCATTCATCTAAAATTTAAATACTTATAAAGCATAAACTACTCATTTAAAATTCGATTTTTATAAATCAAAGTAGGTAATCCAAAAAATATTTTGCCTTTGAATAAGAATTAAAAATTTATGTTGTAATTGAAAAAAAGTAAAAAATTAAAAAAATAACGATAATAAAATATTTTTTTAGAAAAATTTTGTTTTTGAACGACTCAAAATTAAATAAAAAATATTTTCCACAATTTTAATAGTTATTGAAACAATGAATGTCTTACGTTAAATGGATCACCCGCGGTATATATGATAATGTATGCACAGTGTGGGGATTTTCAAACCAAACCGAAAGCCTTGCCGCTGCAACCTCTCAAGATTATGCGTGTACATAATATAATTTAATAATTTAATATTATACATTATCATTTGTCCGTCTCTTTACAAAATCTAATATTCGTATTTAATTACACAAAAACGCAGTAACACAACGCAAGAGATTACGAGTTTAATATTATTATTATTATTATTATTATTCGTATAACTTTAATAACATTTAACATTGTAACCTTTGTATACTTGTTTTCCTTGAATTTTTGTTTTGCGTAACGTATTTTGTTTAAAATTTAAAATGAGATCGCTGAGTTTCAAAATTTAATTTCACGCATTGGAATTTACACCTATGATCTCTTCATAACAATAACTAGGTACCTACCACTAATAACTCACAGTCCACATCATGATTGTACAAAATTTTTAATTGAATTTTTGTTCTGTTACAAGATAAACCAACATGGTAGGGTGAACTTTCGTCTGAGACAACTTAAGCGTGTTTTGATGATATTGTAATTTAAACTTTGTGAGAAAACCACTTTTAGTTTCTTTTATAATCTTTTAGTGACTTTGTATAGGTACCTTTTTTGTGATTCTATTTAAATTTTACAGACGACAAAATGCAAAGTAAATTCACGAATCAAAAATCATTTAACGCTATAATGTTATATTATATGTACGCGCATAGATGAGATGATATACAAAACTTACAATTATTGTTTAATAACATACTATTAGCGTATACTATCATAAATGCATAACTTAAATACATGTATACGGTACCGTTATACAATTACCGATCTAACGATGTTGTTAAAAGTTTACGACATTTGAATTAAATTATCATCGACGTCTTATTCAAAGTAACAACAATTTTAAACAATATTATGTATTAGCCGCTTACAATAATCATAGCCATTGATTTATGATAATGATTAACGACTGAACGACGTTTGACTTTGTTCTCAGGATGCAGAAGCTGTAGAAAGACTGAACGAATCTGGGGAACTCCGGTCGATTTTAAAACCATTTAAGGTAAAGCTAAAAGATTTATGTTTCATTAATCCGTTTTCATATTCGGAACGTTCCTTCCGGTGCAGACAAGAATATCCTGTTGTCCGATGCCATCAAACACACACACGCACTATACAAAATGCAACTTTCCTATTCCGGAATACTTATATACTCAATAGTTTTTTTAATATGAAAAGATTCTCTTTAACAGAGGTCTCTCTCACACTCACTTCTCACTTCATTTCATCTTCACCAATATTTATTACCCATGCCATTGTTGTTCCATCACATTGCCGCCGGATAATAAATAAATATATATATATAAATGCATCTAATGCACTCGAATTTATGCGTGGATTATGTAAATATTTCAAATTTGTACAATGCATAATGTTTTCACTTTTCACAACCCAAGTCACGATGTTATTTAATATAATATATAACACATAGGTAACAAAAAAGAATCATCGAACAAATGCGGTTCAAAATGATGGATGTGCCGTATATATTATGATTCAATCACGCTTTTGATCAATTGTAATTTATAATCGTGTACCGTTACCAACAATCTCTCTAAATAGTCTAAATCAATAAAACCAATAAAGTAATAAATAATAAGTAATAACTCTACGCATATTTTACAATTTCAGTTGTTTCTATAAAATTATGTGTAGGTATCAATTAAAATCACTCTTTTACTGGTATGAATAAAGACACGAGAGCGTAATACTATCATTTTTTTTTATTTTTGAAACTCCATGCTTTGTATTTATACGTTGAATCTTTAACATATAAATCTCTAATAAATAATGTTGACATACCATTCTTTCAATTTTGTTTTATTTTATTTTAATAATATTAATTTCATCGAAAATTTTTTTCATTAACAGTTTTAAATGGTTACCTACGTATATTGTATTGTTTTTGTTTTACAATAACGTTTTGATTGACAGATCCAATTTGTTTTAATAATAATATAAGGATTTTACCGTTTTTTCTCTTCAATAAAATCTATATTACACTTTCTAACTCATTATGAGTGGAATTTTATGAACTAATTTAAAGTGTAAAACATAATATTATAACAATACATAATATTATGATAACCAATGTAAATTATAAATAATCATAAAAAAGGAAATTTATCTATCCATTATATATAAATAGCTGCAGTGTATATACAGCGCAATAAATAACATTTATGAATATTATAATATGATACCTTATTTTTCTAAATGGCAACGACCTTATATCATTATATTTACATCTTACTCTTAGGAACCATGTATATTTAAGTAATATATTGTTACTACCCTGTTGTAAATATTAAATTTCCAATATATACCATTGTTATAGGTGTATTATATTACAATGGAATAAGAACTTAAATATTGTTGACCGCCATTTTAATATAATAATAATATTTACACATATACAGGTAGTAACGTAATAGTCATTGCAAAAATGTACATAAATTAATATATGTTATGTTTTAAGTAATAGGAATAAATTAATTTTCCAGGAGTGTCACATACAAGTCATCTATTTATTTATAAATAATAATAATTAATAACACGTTTCATCACACGTAATGCATGCCACACTACTATTATTGTAAAGATAGTGTTATAGAACTTTGGGCACTTGTTCGTTTTGAAATTAAAAAACGTCCACACCTAATAATTTAAAACAATGCGGTTATTCTTCGTCTGTATACAAAACGTTTTGTATGTCTCAGGTTTAGGTACGACAATAAATAAATAAAAACATCATTGTTCAGCAATTAAAAAGCGTAAAACCTGGCATTAATATTTTTCTGTGCTATCAACTCACACGTGGGACAACGAAATAAACTATAGACAAATTGACCAAAACGCAAATAAAAAAATATCAAAGTCACTGCGTAAAACAGATGTAGTATATACGTTTTATACATATATTATTGTAAAGAAAGACTACTTAATAATAATAATTAATACAATTGTTAATTCGACTGAAAACTTTAAGCGATTGTAAAACATCATTAACTCAAACAATTGTACTATTTTTGACAACCCATATAGTAGTGTATAAATGTAAAATAATATCCGTTCACCCATTATGAAAATCCATTAAGTAGGATGGATTACACATAATAATAATAATATGTTAAAAAATATAAGTGATTACAAAAAAAAAAATCGTCCTCAAAAACTGTTCCGTGTAGCACGCCGATTTAACCTGTACTATGACAATCATGAATAATAATATATTGTAGGACCACATGGGCGGTATTTGGAGGGATTAACGTGGAAGTAAAATAGCCCCCCCCCCCGGTATTATTTCGAGGGAGCGAAACAATGCTTTTGCCGCACCCAACACTAAAAAACATGATATGAGATGGCAAAAAATAAATGAATGGCTCATGAGTACCTACCTATACATTCCAATGCGATTTTGTTTTACCGATGACACTTTTTCAATTTCCATTCCTGTTTTTAAAATATTTAATTTCTGCACCCCCTAGTATGTTTGCCAAATTCCGTATATGGTAGGAATAGTAGATATAGATAATATGTGTATAAACTATAATAATATAATATTATGTATACCCTATGTGTAATTGAAGACAACATCGGAAATAAAATTATCGGAATAAAATACGATTTATTTTAAAAACAATAGATAATAATATAAAGCGTAAAATTATAATAACGTCATTAATCGCGCGTGTCTATAATATATTGCTGAATGGAAGAAAGTGCCAATGAAAACGAGTGAAAGAAAAAAATCGTAGGCGGTCGTCCGGACCATTAACGTGCGACGACTTTGGCTCGAATTCAATAAGCGAAGTGTGCGTCTGTGCGCGCGTGTGTGATTCGTCGGAACAAACGACACGTCGACCTACAACTGAGACGCAGACGTGTGTTACACGACAAGTACCAGTCCCTATTATAGCACGTGCGGCTTATAAATTATTGTTGTATCCGAAAAATCGATACACTAGACACAAGCTTTGCTAACGTAGGTGGTATATACTATATACAATATAATATATTATTTATATACCTACTCAAAGAGTAGGGATTGAGGTTTTTGGCGATCCAGATGGCTTAACAATATTCCTCTAAATAGGCTCTGCAGACGCTTTATCTACATCCCTTTAAAATGAAATTTTTAAAAATAACTCTTAATCTATTTTAAAATGGTTTAATAATCTCAAGTGGACATTTTAAAATGATAGCAAAAAATAACGGTCAAGCAAATTTTCCCGCCACCCTTTAAAGTTTAAGTTCTACCCCGTGGGACATCGTATATAAGGTTTGAGAGTAACATTTACATATTTTTCTGTGGTAGTCATAGAATATTCTAATAATGTCTAGGTAGTCTGTAGTTGTAAACTTATAATGCAAAATAGTGAGATTAAATATAAATTTTAACCTTGTATTTTTGAACAATTATTATTAATATCATATTACGGCATATCAAATGATTTTTTTCACAGATCTTAATACTTGATATTAATAAATATATTATACCTACACATTTTTAACACAACATTGACCGGTTTTTGGGTAAACCACAGAGCAGTAGCTGTTATCGCAATCGCTTTTCATCGATTTAGAGTTTTACATAGACCTCCCCCCCTCCAAACAATGGTGCATTCTATATTTTATAGCAGCGGTTGAGGAATCCGGACGCGGAGGGAAAATAAATGGACTATCGAAAATATTTTACTTTAATGCTGGTTTCTTTTCATTATTTGTCTCTTTGTAAAACCAAAAAAAAAAGTTTTCTGGGCCTCAAATTTTTTCTTAAATTATCCGCGTATCACTTAAAAACCAATTTCCGACTACTATTATATAAAGTTATAACCCGCGCAGCTGCAATATCGCATATTATTAAGTTTCGTTTCGGGAAGAGATATACAAATTACGCGCCCCGATTTCCGTAATTGCGCCGGGTCCTTATATATTATAATCCACGAGGACTCGTATAATATTAATAAGTGCCTCCTAAACATCATAACAAAATCAATATTCGACAGCGTTATGGCATTATTATAATTTACAATATCATGTTATCATATATGGTTTCAGAGTCCGGACGCGTGTACGACGTGCCAAGTTTGTGGGGGCTACAGGCTGCTGCCCTGTCCGATGTGCAACGGTAGCAAGAAATCCGTGCACAGAAATCACTTCACCACCGAAATGATCGCCCTCAAGTGTATGAACTGCGACGAAGTGGGATTAGTGCAATGCTACGCTTGTTAAACGACGACATTGCATATTATTATATATTATTATTATTTTGTTTAATTGATTACACAATATGAGGTATCGTGTTATTGTATTACCGATAATGATTTTTATCGTAGGCTTACATATTATAGTGTGTGTACCTATAATATTATAATCGTCGTTACAGTAGGTAGTTTCAATTAACTGTAATATAAGAAGTTATGTATATACAATAGGTATAAACAGGTAGGCGCCTACCTGTATATAATAGTATATTATGCTATTAATTGCTATCTGTTAGTTGCCACCGTTAGTATTATTATTTATGATTTTCATTTTTTCTTAAGTAGATTTTTAGATAGCCCGCTACCGCAAATAACAAACACTTACCAAATTTGTTTTTTTTCGGACATTTCTTTTTATCCGATTACGACTCAACACACACACACACACACATATATATATATTAGAGATAACGTGTATTAACGAAACAGTACATGAACATTATAAAGTAATATTTGACAATGATATCATACTATATAATATTAATACTTTCTATAGGGGCTGATTTTTTTGCACCGTACTAGCTGCCTACAGTAGAATATATGTAAGTACTGGCCTACCTACAAACTACCTGTAGCTGTTATATTTGTGAAGAAACAATAATTCATGATATCCATCTATACATATGTAAAATTAAGCCGATGATTCTTAAATGTATAATTTACAATAAAATATTATACTTCTTTAAAATCAAATCGTGCAAATAGTTTCTAGACAATATTTTACTTACAAATATAAATAGGTATACAATATACTAAATCGGCATTTGTTTTAAGAATTTATTTTTTATACATAACGAGTTATATCAGTAATATAATAAGTATTATGTACGTGTTATGCAGGGATAATATACACTAGAACAAAATTGAATACTCTGGTTGTTAAAAACTATGCATAACATTAATATTAACATTTATATTTTCTGCCTACTATATGAATAATAGTTTAAAATATGATGCTTATATTTTCGTACTCATCATATTATATAAGTAATATTTACTATTAAATTTGATTTTAACAGTACCCAGCTATGTATTTAAATGTGTGTCCAATTTTGTTTGAAAATTTAATGTTTTTCAATTACAAGATTTTTCATATAATTTCCTTGCTTCGACATATGGTGTTATAAATTTCACTAATTGTTTGGGAAAACATGTTTATTATTTTATTTATTAAGTTTTAAATTTATATTATACACTATGTTGTTTTTACACTAAATACCAAAATGCTCAATATTGTACTTTATTTGTATCGAATATGTTATTATAATAAATCTCCTATGTATAAGTAGAAGTCTAAACAGTTATTATATTATTTACATATTATGTTATATGTATAACTAAGATAGATTAAATTGCATCAATTTTGTATTAATAACTGATTTATTTTTTTATTTCAAAATTATAATTTGTATTTTTGTTTACTTTTTATTGTGTTTATCTTTTAATAAAAGCAGCAAGTAATTAATAAATAATTATTTTGTTACAAATTTAAAACTATCATAAATGTATAATAATTATTAATCAAGCATGTACATTTACATAACCAAATTAATTAAAATGTATAAGCAAAATAACAAAATATTTTCAAAAACAATTTACTTGTATGAATTTATTTGTCATGTGAGTATTTTTTTGGATTTCCGTTAATAATTATGTTTTTTGTACTTATAATACACATTTCAACAACCAAATGATTACACAGTGTAACGGTGTTATATGTTACCGACACAACCAATCAACTCATACAATTTTTAGTAATAAAAAATAACGAGTAATGAGTATTAGTTTTTGTTTTTAAAAAACATGATTAAAATTACAATTCAAAAATAAATAATTATTTATAAATTTGTGTTCATAATGTAACTTTGAACTTCATACTCTTTTGACCAGGCTTATAATAAATGCTAAAATAGAAGACCATAATACAACTCTTAAAATGGATGTAGACGCTTATATTTAAAAAGTAGTAGCAAGTTTCAAACTTTGTAAAGAACTTTTTATCACTTAAGACTTATATCAGTTAAGACAAAATTATGAACTGAAGAATCCACCATCTCAGTCAATCTCTTTTTGATAAAATGATCTACATTCTAAGTAAATTAAACATTTTTTCCTAACAATATTTAAGTTGTATGTTGAAGGATAAATAATTCAAAATTCTTCCCAAATTAGTAGAATATCAAAACCTAATTAATCATTTAAATCTATATACATGAAATGAAAGCTGTTTGAACTAAATTGTATAGTAGTAATCAGGCTTTACTAAGTATAAAAACTGAAACAAAACTAGTTGTATAGACACCTATATTTATCATAATTTGAGAGAAACTAAATTATGGTCGATTAACAAAAGCGGTAACCCACCAAATGTAACGCAACTTAAAAAAAGTTATAATAAATATTGAATTCATGTTTTAATATTTTGAATATTATCATCATCATATAATTACCCACTACAGTGAATGTAAATGCCTAATCTGTACTTATCTGATAAATCTCAATCACACAATATATATAAGTACTATACAATAACCACTAATTATACCTCACAATAGTATGGTGTAGGCATATGGATTTTGCTAAGCTATTTTGGTGGCTTACAACTCATATAAAATTAAAATATTAAATTGTACTGGGCCCATGATTTGATAAATCGGGGTCTGTATTACCTAAGAACATTTTTAGTACATTTTAAGTCAACTGCAGCAAATAGCTAAAGAAAAATTATACTAAACAGAGTAATTAAATAGAACTATAAATTAAATTGAAAATAACAGATTGTCAAGTAATATATAATGTTAAATACAATTAAGATGATTGTTTTTAGTACCTATTGGTCAAAGGATAAAGAAAAGAAAAACTCCACATAAATTGTATGTATGTATTTAATTTACTAATCGTACAATTTCCAATTAAATATTTAACAAAGTGTAAGCTATTTAAACAACATAAATGAAATAAATACTAAAATAACTATATAGATATTATGAATATATTAAATTACATCAATATTTTAGTCTTTGAAAATAAACAATTAGTATTACAAATTGGAAGATTTTAAATCAGATTCATAATGTTACCAGGAATAAATAGGGAATGGAACATTTTTCTTTTATTCTTATATAATATTATGTCTAAAAACATTAAAGTTCCTGATTTAAAATCAATTTTAATTATACTTCATAATACTAGGATATTTAATACTTTGTAAATTAAATAAACACATACACTAAAAATATTTATAAATAAAGTTCAAAATCAACACGTTTAAATGAATGAAAATCACTGTTTGAATTACATTTACGTACCCAAATGGGTTCCTTAAATTTATCTTCTACTTTCCATTTCTGCATTTGCTCAGTATTGTACGGACCAAATAATTCATTACTTTCTAATGAAAATTTGTATTCCCACTGTAACGACTCTCCTAAGGAAATTGTCAAGGATTGATTAAGATATTTGAATATCTATTGATGGTTAAAATTATTATTTTATAAATACCTGTCAGTAGATCTTCTGTTTCTTCTGATTCTTCTTTACCACTCTGGACTGTACTTTCTAATTTTTCCTTTTCTTTTAAATCAAAATCTTCAGCATACATATCCAAATCTGATGCCATAGAAGTTGAAGGCTGTGTTTTCTTTTCTGATTTCGAAATCTATAAAAAAAATGTAGTAACTAAATAGTTGAAAGTTAATCAATTTAAAATCAATATTTGAATTAGTATAATGATTGTTTCTAGATTATTAGTTGTTACCAGTATAATAATATGGTAACTCTCCTCAATGGTAAATTCTAAAGGAAATCTACTAATATATGATCTATATGAGTTAATATTATGATAGTATGGAGTTTACTGTTTTACCAATTTCTATATTTTACACTAATCCTGTAGACTATTACAGTAATGTGTCATAAAATGTGTAGCATTGCCAGCAGCTTAATAACCAATAACCTGCGATTTGAGCGAGGCTAAGGTTCATATATTAACAAAAGCAGCACATTTTAAATATTAGATAACAAAATTAATAATTAATTGTTTTAGTTTATTTTGTTTGTATCATTAAAATAACTTAAAAAATGATATACTTGTTTTAAATTTGAAATTCAAAGTAAATTTTTCTAAAAGCTACAAATTTAAAGAAGAGGCTGTAACACTTCAAGATTGAATTATTTTTAAAAACATTAAATCATACTATACTTAAAATTCAAGTTTTACTTATAGACCACATACTATAAATACAAACATTTACCATAAATCACATCATTTTTGTAGATTGTATATACAACCAATCTGATAAGACTATATGTTTCCTTAAAAATGACTTAAAATATATAATACTGGCTAAATATAAGCAGAGATGTATTAAAAATATGACTAAATTACACAACTTATAAAAGTTTTTTGACTGTAATAAACTAGATAAAAACTTTCATATTGTATTAATTTAATAAGCATAAAAAGCAAAACAAACTCAAGAAATCTGCTTACAATTTGAGAAATCTGCTCATAAGTTTCTTGATAAACGTCCATGTTGCCATTAGCTGTTAAAATTTGATTAGCAAGCTCTGTAAGTCTAGTGACTTTTGAAGACGAACCTTCATCAGTGCTCAATCCTGCTTTTTTCAATTTCCACCTTTCAGCAGTTGTAAGTCGTTTGTTACCACCTAAACGCCTTAATGATTTTGATATGGTCTCTTTGGGCTCCATCATGCTTATGATTTCTTTATAAGCAGCAATAACATTAAATTCTACATCATCCTCTATACTTTCATCAGTATTTTTTTTTTCTTTTGACATATCTTTTATCTAAACAAACAACACAAATTACACAATACTCAATATAACATGACACAATGTATGAAAATATTAAGTCCATGGTTTTCTTTACTTTACACCAATCGATATTCTCAAGCCAGTTGTCCTGTACATCTTTTTCTTTTTTCCAATGATACATTCCTTCTTTATCAAAGTGCCCTTCTTCAAGTTCTTCTTGCATATTAAAAGGTGTGATTCGTATCTCACCATCTTGACCGACAACTCCTTCTTCTTGGCCTAGTGAGAATAATAATACAATTGGTAATAAATTGAACAGCACATACCACAAAGTTGAACGATTCAAAATTACATTAAACTATACAAGTTACACATTTCTATGTAACCGTGTATATTATATTTTATGCATAAATCACAATTTAGTTACCTTCAATATCTTGTTCTTGCAATACATCATAATTATTTTCATCAACACTGTCATCATCGTCGTCTTCCGAATCAGCTATATTATTTAACTTTTCAAACTTATTCTGTTGAAATATCTCTTCTTCTAGTTTTCTTTTATTCATTTTTGAAACTATGAATCAGATTTTAGCTCGACAGAAAAACAAAATGCAACAATTTCCAATGCTCAAAGTCTAAAGAGATGTAAGACAATTAATCACAAAACCGCACAGAAATAAACTGTTCCTGTAAACACGTAAACAGTCTGACAATTTAGTCTTTAACAGTCCACTATATTTTATTCACAAACGATATTCGAAAACATTTTTTCAGTGTGATAACTGATAATAAACAATAATCTCCCTTCCATGTTCTATAAAACCACAAAACAAATAATAAAATATTAATTATTATTGTTATTTTGAACTAATTTCAGTATTAACAACTGCAATAGCTACTATATGCAATTTATTCACTTAACTATTGATGATGAACATACAAGACTTATGTTTGAATATCTGTGAACTTATCAACTACCAAGCCGTAAATGTAAACACGAGAACGATATTAGATAACGAATTAACTTATTCAGTTATTCTATATTTCTGTAATCACAAATCCGTATTCTGTTTTCTGTATTCATTTTATAATATAATATACTTGTTTATGCTTGCGAGTGTGTGACTTACTACTTAGTTGGTTAATTGGTTTTTTAGTTGTATCTACTAATTGTAATTTGTATAGTTGTATGCGTCTTGTATTTACAATTTACCATTTCATTTATCGAACAATTTTCCAACAATACTTTTTAAAATGTTTTGTATAAATCATTGATTTTTCACGGAATTTCGTTAGAGTTTTTCGGCATATGGAAGTGAATATTTAAAAAATTAAAAACAAGTCCTGACGTTTAGGTAATTTTTATTTTTAGTTTTTATTTGAGTATGATTTTAATTACAAAAGTATTTTGGATTTTGGAGTTCTGATGTTACTCTTATTATAAATTACCAATTAATTGATATCTATTCATTTTCTTTAAACTAAAATATAATTTAACTGTTGTTACATAGAATGGATACTTTAGTGGACGATAAACAACTTATCGATACTGTTGAGACATCGAAAAATGAAGCTGGCAATACTTTAGTGGACGACAAACAGCCTATTGATATTATCGAGACATCGAAAAATGAAGCCAGCAATACTTTAATGGACGACAAACAGCCTATCAATATTGTTGAGACATCGAAAAATGATACCTGCAATACTTTAGTGGACGACAAACAAACTATAAATAGTATTGAAACATCAAAAAATGATGAAATTTGGGAAATAATCGATAAAGAAGATGATGGTAATAATACGCAGTACCTATTTAAAAATTGTAGACAAATTTTTAACGCCATTTTATAGAGGACCTAAGGAATTTGTCTGCTGCGGTTTATGCATTTATATTATTGGTCATTGGCATACCACTATGGTGGCGAATGACAGAAGTACAACGCCACTCTCTTCCATATGCACAGATCTCACAATTGGGTGCCATGGACGTAGTTATTTCTACAGACATATTCGTATACACCAAAAACCCATATATAACAGAACATATTATTGAACAAATTAATACTACATTCAATTCAAGTAATCCTAAAATAAATACTTCAAAAATATGTAGGCATAGTAAATAAAATAAAATAAATTTTATTTTACAGCTATGTTTAGTATCAGTGCTCAGCCTTCTACATTCATTAATTCAGATGACTACACATTAAATAAGTTAGAGATGGTTATAACTCCTTTAGGATCATTACAACTAATTGAAACAAATAATGTAGATGATATAATAGCTGGTATTGGTCGTAATATTTATTTTCCTCCCAATACAAGTAATTCACTATATTTTGCCATTGTTTAATGTGCATGTTCTTTATTCATATTAAATGTATTTCAGACATTCAATTATTAATGGACTCATTAAAAAGACTGTTACAAACAGATGCATTGTCTGATTCAATGATATCAATGTTAAACCCTGGTAATCATTCTGATGATCAACAAGTAGTAATTGAACGACAACGTCGAGTAAGACCATCATCGGATTATAATATACTTCTTACTGTTGTAAATCCGGAACCTGATAAACTGCATGTGTCTTGGAAGCCAGAAATACCTTTAAACTGTTGGTTTCACAAAAGCAGATATTATTTAATATTAAATTATTTTAATGCCTTTTTAATTTATTTGTAGGTTATCTTCAGCCTTTATTAGATCAATTAAAACAGATTTCAAACTTTTCTGTGCAATCTCAATGGCTTTATTTAATTGATTTAGTTCAAAAACCTCCAAAATTGAACACTACATTTGTATTAGACAAGAACCATGCTCAATACATAATAACTCCACTAGAAAAAAAATTAGGTAATATTTTCAAATTTCAATAATAGTTATTATTTTTAATGATTAATATCTTTTTTGGTTTATACCTTTCAGGTTCTGGAGTGTCTCGAAATCCATGTATTCATTTTGTTGTATATGTAACTCCTTGTTCTTATATACCTTTATATTTTCATGAAAATAATCAGTTAACTACTGCTATGATGTCAGCTCGCTGGGGTGGAGTTCAATTTTTAAACGTTGATCAAACGTCATGCAATGAATCAATAAGCTTCATTCCTGATGATCTCAAAATTATGACTCCTATCATCACACAGTTCCATTCATTAATTGGCGTACCAAATATGTCCAATTACATGTCACTGATACCACTAAAATCATCTACTCTGCGTAAATGGCAACTAGATTCAATGTACAGACTCAAAATAATTGAACAATACACTAATACACGTATTACTTTAACTTCATTATCACGACTTTTGGGTGAAATCAGTAATATTGTGATAATTGAAGAAGTTGGAAAAGCAGTAACTGAATCTGTAGAAGCGGCTACTAAAGTACTTCAATGTTTAGAAAGAGGGCAACTAGAAGAAGCATTGAAATATAGTAAAATAGCATTTGAAACATCAGAGTTTGCATTCACTCATCCATCATTATTGGCATTGCTCTATTTTCCGGACGATCAAAAATATGCTGTTTATATTCCATTATTCTTGCCTGTTATGATCCCTGTACTAATGTCTTTGAAAGGAGTAAAAAACTGGATACAATTAAAGTATAAAATTTAATTTATTAATAATAACTTAATGATATTGTGTTTATTTTATTTTTTTTACAATAAACTAACTGTTCAATATACCATATTATGTTACAAGCTAATACTTTGGTACTTTAAATGACAATCCTTCATCTTTACCAGCTGGTACTTTACGTTTTTGTATAATATTTTGAATCTTGTTCCATTCACGATCAAGTTCAGCTTTTTCATTCTTTTCTTTATTATGCTTACGTGTACGACGCCCATCTGTCATTTTAACACCATACTGGAAAGCTGCTTTTGGTAATGCTTCTTTGTTACTCATATATGTACCATATTCCTCAGGTGTATCAAAATCCCAACGACCAACTGGCCCTTTCTTGTTACCAAGATCCATTTTTGTATAATCAGCCTCATCATCTGAATCTTCAATCGCATCATGCATTTCATCCAATCCTGGGTAACACTCTGCATAACCGGTAGGTTCAGCTGCCAATCGAGATAATAGGCCCATTTGGTTTTTGCGTTGAAATTTTGTTTTACTCAATGCCTCCTAAAAAAATGCATAATTCAATTATTGTTAAATAATTTAAAATTATATTAAGCTAAGAAAATTATATCATTTATGTTTTATAGTGTTTATAATACTTATATAATTAGATAGTAAAATATAAATTATTATTAATACTTATTAATAAAAAATAATTATTTTATTAATATTCTATGATATTAGTATTATATTATGATACTTTATCAATTTTAACTTCTATAGCTTACTAGCCCTAGTAATAAGAAATAACTATTAATAGACAAAATTATATATTTACCCATCCCATTTCATCTCTTTTATGATGTTCAGTTTCTACTTCTTTTTCTTCATCCTTTGAATGTTTAAAATAGTTTGATTGTTTTTTAGTAGTCTCTTCGTTACGTTTTTGAGTAGATGGTTCATAATCTGGCAATTCGGGGTAAATTGTATCATCAAAAACTTGTTTATCACGCTTTTTCAATTTCTTTAAATGTTTTGGTCCAGTCCGTAAATAAGAAAGGATCTGTGCTAATTTATTAATAACAATATCATTTGTGGTCAATGTGGGTCTATCATCCATGCTAGGCACATCAGATTTGCTGCGAATTAGTGTTGTTGGAATATCAGTGTCTGTAATATCTTCAGTTAAATCAATTATGTAAGCCATACGTCCAGGAGCAAATGATGGATTACGAAACATCTCATTATCAGATAATGCAACTCTAAAAAAAAAAAATTAAAATTAAAATTTCTAATTACATTTTAAAAAGAATTATTTCTCACCTGTAAACATTTCTTCCAAGTCTTGTTTTAAACTGCATATCGTCTTCTTCTTTTGCTTTCTCTTTTATTGGTTTAGTAGTTGCAAGCTGTTCCATTTCAGTTTCTTGTTCGGTCTCTTTTGCAGTAATTTCACTTTTGACTTTTTGTAACAGAGCATAATCTAAACCTTTGACCAAGTGAGTGTGCTCCATATCTCCTCCCAAAAACTTAGATTCCTGAATCATCTGCCGCCTGCGTTCAGCAGCATCCATACCAGATTTCATATCTGGTGCTACAGCTCTATAACCACTGGCAACAGCTACAGGGTCCTGAGATTGATAATCAGGGTTGGCACCAACCCGACGTTCTTTGGCTCTGTCACGATACTTCTCGGCAAGCTCAGCCATTTTATTTTCTTCCTGTTTTTTAAGCTTAGCATAGAATATCTTTTTTTTACGTCTAAGTTCAGCTTTGTCATTTAAACCACTAGATTCAAATTTTGATGAAGACGGGGTTTTGGAAGATGGTGTATCACTTGCATTGGCTAGCGATGGAGTGGCCGATGGATGACTTGACCTAGGGGTCATAAGTAATCGTCTAAAATCTGCATTGGTCAGCCGTTGGGTCTGACTCCCGTCTTGGACTTCTGTTTCTGGCATCTTGATGTTTGTAATTTATTGCCTACCTAGGCGAGTTAGAACCAGAGGATGTGCACTCCACAGATATAAAACATGACCCAACTTATTAATTGTTACTAAAGACACCAGTAGCGCGTCATCGACATCATGAAGAATACGTATACAAAACTTCAGCTATCCATGACAAATTTGATAATATAGTCTCAACTATCTCTTATCATCATTACAATAAAAATAATCATAGTAAATAAATAACAATTATATTATGATTTATGACATATTTTTTTATAATGTGTTGACAATGATTATTTTACCATTATTATTATAATCGTAGAATAAATATTAGAACCATAGAATAATGATCTAGAGATAAGGTTATAAATCCTAGTGTCCTACTGATTCTAGACTATCTAACATAGGTCATAATAGCTGATATTCTGTGAAAATTATTTATCCCATACTTAATTTGTGTTGTATAGGTAGTTAATTTAATACAGAATAATGCCATCTAAAAATTGTATTGTGAAAGGTTGTAATAGT
>JACXSJ010000079.1:0-66610 GCA_014851325.1 Pentalonia nigronervosa
CGCCGGACAAAAACAAACGTATTCGAAAATCAAATATTATATTTTATTCTGTTTAAAGTTTAAATATACTAGTATTATAATTTATATATATTTTATGAGCTTAGTTTTTTATTTTTATATTTTATCTTAAGAGCGCCCTGATACCGACAGCGCCCGGGGCAAGTATACCCATTGCCCCCCCCCTAGATCCGGCACTGCTTTTATCACATTTGAATAGTAATATAATATTATTATAAAGATTTTTCATGCGACAAACATTTAGTCACCACTCACCACCATTATACCAGTAGACAAATAGTCGAATAATTTTTGTGCGATTAAATTATACATAAAAATAGCTTTATTTTTTTTCATGCAATAAGTGTTTATCGCATACGACAAATGTTTTGTAGTATTATCTTAATATATAATTATTCATTTATATTTCTTACGAATTAACATATTTACTATTTAGTTCATTGTTCAACATTTGAATTCGTTAATATGACAAACTGAAGAAATGGCAAATTTCTTTGTAATTCAAAATATGGAAGTTCAAGAAAACGTAGGGTTATATGAAACACTATTAAAAAAAGAAAATGGTGTGGATCCTTTCACATTGTTCAATCAATTATTCGTAAAAAAATTTAGACTAACTAAGGATCTTGCTCTGTATTTAATTGAATTATCACCATTTGTTGAAGTTAAAAGTCGTTCGTCAGCTGTTGACTGAAGCACAAAAGTAAATTATGAACAATGATTCTTACATATAATGCCTATTATGACCTATCGCATATAAAATAAAAAATTGACATATTTTACTCTTTGTGGTCTATTTTAGGTTCTATTTGCATTACATTTTTTTGATACTGGTTTATATCAGTCGCCTGTGGGTTATAATATATTCAATGCAGTTTCACAACTGTCGGTTTCTCGATGTGTGAAAGAAATAATAAATGCTCTTAGTCAACCCGAAGTTATGAACACTTGGGTGAAATTTCCAGCAAACATTCAAGAACTAAATCATATTGGCGATGAGCAATACAAACATTTTATCTTAAATATAAAATATTCATAAGCAAAAATTAAGGATTATTATTATATTTATTTAGTTACTTAAAGTTTTTATAGTTCAATATAAAATTTATTGTTTGTTAACTTATAGCTCAATGTTCCAAATTTAACTTTGATTTAACTTAACTAACTAAAGTTAATTTTTTTTATTTCTTTGCCCATGTTTGTATATTATGTACAGTATGTTTCTTTTATTATGAACCATGCAATAATAATAATAGTAATGGATCCAAATTAAGTTCTTAACATTTAAATAGGAGCACAGGATTTTTGCATGTGATTAATAATAATTTAAATATCGTTAAAAGATTTTATAGAACAATTGGATTTCCTGGGATAATTGGATGTATAGATTGTATTTATGTGGTAATTGTTCCATTCACAACAAATTTAAATTTAATGGAAAATCAGCATCCAGAATATTTATACATAAATCGAAAAAACTATCATTTTATTAATGTCCAATTGGTAAAAATTAAATATCTAATATTATGTACATAAAATAGAAAACATCTAATTTAATATATTCACACAATTTAAGATTTGTGATTCAAAACTTAAAATTTTGAATGTCAATTCATTGTTTCTGGGGAGTACACATGACAATCATACGATATATGGAATAACAGCAACGTTTTACCAGTTGTTCAAGAATTACACGAGCATAATTTGAATGACTACTATTTACAAGGTAAATAAGATTAAGTATTATATACTATATTTAATATATCTGTGGTTTGTGAATGAGTATTAATTAAAACATAATTTATTAGGAAATTCTGGGTATCCATTACGTCAGTGGCTTTTAATGCCAATATTAAACCTAAGTAGTGCAGCTAAAATATATTACAATATAAAACAAACGTTTACAAAATTTTCAATTTTATGCAGGACTCCACTAATCGTTATATCATTATAAGCATATAAAAGGATATTTTAAATTTGAAAGAATATTAGTTCTATTTATTTATTTATTTTTAATGATGGAATATGAAAATAAAAATGGTCGTTGTCGTTTAAAAAGTTAGAGAATTTCAAAGTACAAGAATCTTGTATTCATTTTTCAAGTTTAATGTTTGTTATTAAACCACGATAACAGATACAAAAATAAACAACATTGTAAAATCAATATATTCTTGGCTCCGCTTAGAATCTAAAATATGATATAAAAAAAAATAATTAATATATTAAATAATAGTAATTATTAATTTTTTGCTCAGAACAAATATAGTGCGGACATCCTTTTAAAACAAAATTAAATTTCTATTACAAAAATATGTGGCATTTAAATTACACAAAGTATACCAAATTATTAAAATAAATACAGTTAATATTCTAATATATCGAAATGTGTACATTTAAATTATAATTACCTCAACATTTCAACATGCATTTTTTTTTTTATAGAAATGTACGGTTGTAAAATTAATATAATAATATAATAATAGTATTAACTATTTAATATATTATACTTAAATTACATTAAAATCAGTGCTTGCATCTCACCTTCACAGTAATTCGAGCTTTATTTTAAGGTTTTTTTTCCCAATGTACAAATATATAATTTATGTTATAGTGACTTATTAAAAGGGTTCCTCTCAACAACATGTATATTCTATTTTAAACTAAAAAAAAATGCATACAAAAATATAAAAAAGTAGATACTAGTAAATTATTTAAAGTAGGTACCTATTATTGCTTAAACTATTTAATAGTCTAACAAGTACCTATTGTTTTACATGTTAGTGCAGCTAAGTGACTTCTTAGTATTTTATTTATTTCTCAAGTGCACATATTCGTTAAGTCAACTGCACATTTCAAGTTTCCTATAGTACAATTAGTGTCTTTCTGCATATTACAATAAATTTTGTAGTAATTAAGGTTATAAAAATAATCGAAATTCCGAAACTGAACGTCTAAATAATAATAATGAACGTTATTAAATTTTTTTAACATCATTAATGCAGTTATTGACGTTACTCGTGACAAGTCGTTTATCAGTCGCACTGCCAGTACGAAATACCTACTTATAAAACGTATTTTTTACATTATTATAGAAATACTCAGCTAAACATATATTTCCTTCAAATGCAAAATATAAAAAAAAAAAAAGTTCATGTAGGGATCCATCCCTTATATTACCATGCAAATACGTCATTGAAGATGTTTATATATAACATGTTAATCGATAAACAATATATTAAATGAAAGAAATAATTTAAATTATATTTCATATTATTATAAATTATTTTGATTATTGCCATCATATCAGATTTCGATGAAAAAAAATTGTAAACACGAACATGTTGAATTCGGCTATTTTATACGACTTTAACATTAAATTCAAATTAGCTATCTAAAGTTGTATTATATATTTACGAATTTATCATATTAACGTAAACATATAATATCTATCATATATATCAATTGGCATTCGTCGCAGGGGACGTAGACTGTTATAACGAATCTAAAGTTTCAATAAATAAAAAAATATTGGGTTCCGTTTGGTTTAAATTTTTATGGATCAAGATATTTTCATTTCAGAGCATAGTATTCGCACTATCACAGTGTGCTTATCATTTTTAAAAAATGTTCAGAGAGAGTTTTATTACTCTAAGCGAATTTCAAATTTAAAATAAGTAATAACATAGAACGATAACCATTGTTCTATAGTAATAACAGTATTGTTAATAGTTAATGTACAGCGAAAATTGACACAGGAGTCAAGACTTAAGAATACTGAAGACTGAAAATTTGAATAAAATATAAATGAAAACGGCCGTCGCTTGCCCATGGTCAGTGTATTGTTTCCGTTTTTATAATTTCATAATAAACCCAAATACACGTTATCAACATTGTATGAGATTACGGAATCCGTTTCAACTTTTAGAGTCTAATACTTCATACCCTACGGACACAGTGGTCCTATCAGCAGTTGTTCGAATGTGTACTGTCTATTCCATAGAGTAAGAATATATTTAATTAATAATTTTATATTAATTCTATTCTATATTTGTTCTGTGATTATACTATTATTCATTGTAGGTATTATAAAGTATAAGTTTTAAGTTATAAAACTATAACAATTAATAAGTTAATTGTTATTTGTTGTAAAAGTAAGACTTATTTAACATGAGTTATAAGTAGCAAGCAAAACACCATTTGTACAATGATGCATATAAACTATAAACTGGTATTTTTTTTTAGATTTCAAACTTTGAAATGTAATAATATTATTTTTGGCAGTTGGCTTCATTATGCTCTTGGTATCTTGAACCTTCCTCACAAAATGTTATTAATTCACTGGGTTTGGATGTGCTGCGTGGAAATTGTTGAACATAATATTGTCAATATTTTCATCCCTAATTAGTTCTATAAGTAGATATTTACAATAGGTACAGCAGAATATAATATTGTATATTATTATTATTACTTATTAGTATAGTTATGTTTTTCTATAGATATCTGATCTTATTCTTTTGAAACTTATTATAGATCTACAACTGCTAAATTGCTACAATACCCATGTGTCAAATTGGCTTGGTATGAAAATTCATTAAGTACTATATTTTAATATATTCTGTTATTTTAGGTAGTTTCTTGGTTTATTTATTAAAGTATTTTGCTTTATCACAAGTAATAGCCAGTTGTTGGCACTGGTTCTTCAAACCCACTTTATATTTTAAATACTTATTAAAAGCTTTTCATTTCTCTGCAGAAATGGAAACAGATCATGAAAAACTTAACTGTAGTGATACAACTTCCAAATTGAAGTGTTTGTCACCACATTCAGTTAAGAATGTCCGTAAGACAAGTTATTGCAAGCGACCTGGATTGGTTTATAAGAATCTTATAAAAAACCAAAATGCTGTACAAACCAGCCATTACTTTGAATCGACATATGGTGGTCAATGGATTCCACCTAGATCTCCTTATGCTCTTATACAGGAAGATTTGTTTCACAATCCATGGCAACTATTGATTGCTACTATATTTTTAACTAAAGTAACCGGTAAATTGTTGGATTATTCAATTGAGAACAATTACATAATAATATATGTAATATATATTAGACAAAAAATTGTGTCATAGTATGATTTTAGAATTTATTTATGACTGTTCAAGTTATGTTTTTTTATTCAAGATTCAATTGAAACATTCCCAGAATTCTGCATAGTCAATTACATTTTCTAGCATTCCTATTTTATTTTAAATTTTTATTTTGCTATTGTTATTTCATAACTAAAAATGAATATTATCCTAATATTTGCCATAATAATGTTAGGTAATTATTAATTAAATGAATTGTTAATTTTTTTAACTCTTGATATTCTTCCATTTTAACAACACTATTGTATTTATACGATAATATAATAAATTGTTGTATTGTATATTATTTTTTTTAAAATTTTAGTCTTTTATAAATATTGATTTGAAATTTTTACATTTTTTTTGTTTTATTTATTACTCATTTACTTAACTGTTATTGAATTTAACCATATATATGTACATATATTTATATTTAAAAGTTTTTTTTGTAAAATTTTCAGCAAGACTTGCAATTCCAAAAATTCACACATTTTTACAAAAGTGGCCAACACCAGAAGATGTGACTAATGCAAATCCTCAAGATTTACTTTGCTCGGTGGAGAATTTAGGATTAGAAAATACTCGTGTTAAAACTATAAAAAGATTTACAGGTTAATATTATTATGAAATAAAATATCTTTTTTGTTAGCATCACTAAACACAAATATTTTATTTACAGCGGATTTCTTATCCAAAAATTGGAAGTATCCGATAGAATTGTATGGAATTGGCAAGTATGGTAATGATTCATACAGACTCTTTTGTGTGAATGAATGGAGAATAGTACAACCAGATGATATACTATTATCAAAATATAAAGACTGGCTAACGTTGAATGAGAAACAACTTGGAATTTAAGATTTTTATTATTTTACAATTTAATGTTACTATATACTACTATTGTTTATATTGAAATATTAATGTTTTGTTTACATATTTGTAGAAACCATTGAATACTTCCATATTTTTTTATATTTTATATGTTTTTGTGTTATATTTTGATTTATCTAAAATTTGATATTATGTTAATATTTAATCTCTATAATATCATTTATGTGGTCAATGTTTTTTACATACATATTTGTTCAGAATTGAGAATTCTTTATTTTGTACCTATACAATAATTTGTTGATCAATGATTTCAAATTTAATACATCTATTATACAAATATTCAACTACCTAGTCAACATAATACTCATAGTCCTATTTGATGATGCGGTTGAGCTGGTTGAGATATAAACGAAAACTACTATCCAGCAGAAGTAATTTTTCAGAACCGTGTTCATATATCTTATCTTCTATCTTATACCTATTGTACCTTCAATGATCAATAATATATCATTAAGTTCAATTTTATTATCCATATTAGTGTAGGTTATTACAATGACCAATTAAATCATCAGGTACACTCAAAACCATCTATAAAAGCATACAGCTCAACTAGGTCTCTTGTTATTTAAAATAATAAAATCATGTTTTTTTTGTCACTTTTCTATTAAAAATTAACTTTTTGAAAAAAATTTTTTTGCAAATATATTACCATTCCAGAAAACTTCTAAGTCTTGTTTTGAAACTTGATCAAATTGTCTTCACACCACAAAATCAAAAATACAAGAAAAGAAACATCAATACAGCCAGCGCCTGCTTCATCAATGAAAAAAAAAATATTACAATAAAATGTGAATAACTTTTTTATATTTTTTTATTGTTATTATTTTATTAAATTTTTATGACTACAATAAAGCATGCAAATATGCATTTTTAATTTCTATTTCTGACGCAGAATATTTTTAGAAGTAAATACCTACTTCGATATATACACTTAAAATTTTGTACGAGTAGTTAATGAGTTATAACTTTAATACGAATAACAAAGGTTGGAAATTATATACTCTGCAAACCTATTAAACATGTAAGCAATTATGTACCAAAACTTACCAAAATGCTCTAAAAAAAAAAATTAAAAATACTAAAATCGATTGATTTAATGCACCTACGAGTATAAATCACAACTAATTATTTATGTAAAATTTAAGTTGTACGATAATATATATATTGATAAAAATATTATGTGATATTGTTATATGATAACCGACTGGCGATTAGTAATTGGATAACAAATAACAACGTAAGGGTGAAACAAATTAATATTTTGTATCTAAAACTCTTGTACTCAGTTATTTTTATTTTTTATAAATCTTAAGCAATTATTTTAAGATTATAGATATATTAAGTGAATTGATAAGTCTAAATAATTTACAAAATCATAAAAATAATTTAAAAATTTAAAAAAAATCATAAATGCCCTAAAAATTGAATAAATTGAACAAGTTAAACAAATTATATCAATAGTGACAGACAATGGATCAAATTTCGTAAAAGCGTTTAAAGAATTTAATTGCAACTTCAATTTTGGTAAGAAATACTAAGCATGCCTATCTCTCACCAAAATCCTAAAAAAATTATCAGATGAAAATTAGTATAATTTTTCTTTTTGTGTATACTTTGTTATAGAAGAAAATTTTATCAGTGATGACGAAGAAATAGTTTTTTGGATATACCTCTTGAAGATAATTTTGTTTTACCTCATCATGTTTGTTGTGCTAGTCACACATTAAGCCTCTTATCGATCACAGATTTTAATAACATCTTAGGTCTTAATTCAAGAATACACTATTCCGTTATGAGTAAATGTACTGCATTATGGAATGCATTAAGGCGTCCAAAATCTTCTGAAATCATCCATGATGTACTTGGTTGTACTCTTATTTATCCAATGCCGACACGTTGGAATTCTATGTTTGACTTATTTAATGATTTAATTATGTTTAAATGTAAATTAAATGATATTGATAGATGCCCCTCAATTTAAAATTCATGTTTAAATAATCTGATTATGAATATTTAGAAGAATTAGTTAAAGTCTTAGAGCCAATAGCACAAGCGTTAGACTATTTACAAGCTGAAAAAAACAATTTTTATGGTCAACTCGTACCAACTTTGATTTTCTTAAAAATTCGTCTTGAACAATTAAAAAATCAAAACTTCACTATTTATTTAATCTGATTTCTCTTTTATGTGATAAATTGCAAGATAAATTTAAAAATTATTTTAATTTATCACATAAAGCTAACGATGCTATTTTAGTTACGTGTTTTCACCCATTATTTAAAATGTAATAGATACCGGAAGGTCTAACGGAAGCTGATAAAGATAGAATACAATTGCTATGTATAAATATAGCTAAACAAATAAATGAAAATGAAATAAATAAAATTTTGATCTCCGATGTAACCGATGACGAGGGCAGTTTTTTAATTTGTATGTTATTGAAACGCAAAGCTTCAATGGATTCCTCCACAAATAGTATAGAATTACAAATATTACAATTATTATAAATCATTATATTAAAATATTATTTTTTAATGTAATTGGTAATTGTAAGTAATTTAATTATTTAATTTGTAATTTGTAATTAATTACTTTTTTTAGAGTAATTTGCTCATCCCTGATCATTACAGGTAAGAAAATAAAACTAGCCCAGTTTTCATTAGACTTTTTAATTACCTTTTTATTTAACCAGCATTCTGGTGGAGTTTATAATAGCCCTTACAAACATCTCATTGAAAAATTAAATAAATGTATTATCTTATCAAATAATAAGTTAAAAGTTATAATTTGCTATTAAATGTAATAAAATACATGATGTATAAAATTGTGAAATTAAACGTTATTATTACTTATTAATATTTTTAAACGGTATTAGCAGTAGACGAAGTACAGCTTTTTAATAAATAACTCTTGATAGGTTTAGTATATAAAGGTTGATTTTATTTCTATGTATATTAATAAATATTTTACAATAAAGGGTGGAGGAGCGATGACCTATTGGTGATCGATGTCTTCGTACAATTCAGGAAATGTTTTATATGTGTATGGGAAGGTGTACAAATATCGGGCGGGAGACGAAACTATGCACGCCGGTCCCACTTACACAAGGGTTAGAACGTCATCGTATTATTGGTGTGAGTTTTATATGCTGTTGGTGGCAATATCGGGCTGCTAGTTTTTACAGTCGTCGTCTCGTTGTGTGGTCTTGATTTTACGATGTCCTTCTAGTTTGATAGATGTTGATAGATTGAAGATTGAAAGAAGGCTAATTATTTCTCATTACATTGTATTGCATATATGACGATGTATATGTATATCTATGCACTCATGTCAGGCGTTAGCCTACGACGAGTTGGATGAGTTGTAGGTGATTAGGAATTGATTATGTCGATTTGAACCAAGTAAAAGGGCGCGGATTTAAAGTGGGAAACGTGCGAATTTAAGTTATTGACTGGCCTATATTTTTGATGAGAAAAATATTTGATAATGTAGAAAAAAGTATTATTGTGTTTGACGACTGACTGCTTAATTTGGAGTATTTGAACTGAGTTTTTAATGGTGTAATTTGTTACGAATTACGAACCAAGGGGACAACGTGATGGTGCGGAGAGTGATGTTTTACACGGCTTCTAATTTTCACCAATTTGATTTAAAGATGAGCGGACCCCATGCTGGGTCGGTGTATGTTAAAATGGGTTTAATGTAGAGCTGAAGAATGTTAAGTTTGGTTTATATTGGTTTGGGGTTTGAGCGGTTTAGAATAGCGTACAGCATGCCTCGGATAGAAGTGGCTTTTTTGGCTGTCGTATTTATGTAGGTTAAAAGATCAATCACAAATCTCTTAAAGTAGGTCATTCCTGTTATATAATATAAAAGGTATAGACATTTTATTTCATTAATATTATAAATTATTCAGCTTTCAATTTAATATTCCTAGAAAAGTTCCAAAAATATTTAGAAATAGATTTAAACATTCTGTAGATAACAAAAAACACAACAATAATAAAAACTAATATTAAAGCAATGAGGTCCAAGAGATAGTATTGATACCACGATAGGTTAATTGCGTGAGATGTCAAATGGGGAGCTCCTTTATGACGTATAACATACTCTGTCCAGTATACAACTAAATTTGCGGGTGATATAGGTCGATCTTTGAATAATTTCGACGCAGTTTTAGCATTTTTTATGTACCTGGAAAAATGTATAGAAAAATATTTTCAGTAATTTAAATGTTTAAATGTATTTGCAAATGAAATGCCTTTACTTTTCATTGTTGAGTAATTCTAAAACATTTTTCAAGAACGTTTCCCTTGTAACAGACAAAAAATCCATAGAAATAGCCATTCCTGCATTGACTAAATTATCAATATTTCTAGGCTGATCACCAAATAAAGGAAATCCAAGAATGGGGACACCACCGTCTATAGCTTCATACAACCCAGATATACCTCCGTGACTGATGAAGAGTTTCACATTCGGGTGCACTAGTCAAAAACGGGTGAGTGTTAAAAGAAGGATTAATATAGCGGAAATGTTAATCACCAAAATATTACAAAGAATTTCACGTTGAGGTAGCCACTTTTTAATCATAATATTTTTTAGTATATTTTCCATTTCATCTTCATATTTCAATAACACTCTTTGAGGGATTTGTGCAAGTGCTTCTATAAATGCATATTTGATATGTTCCGGCAATGAAGTCATTTTAACAGTTGAACCAAAAGAGAAATAAACAACACCATGATCCGATTGTTCGATGAATTCTAATATATCCTGTAAATGGGAAATAAAGCATATTATTAAATGATTTTATCAGATGATATTTTGTTGGACGTTTGGTATAATAATATCATTAATATTATTAATACATATCATATCGATATTTAAGCTTAGTACTTAAAAAGATAATTTCAATTGATTTTTGTACATTGTTGTTAAATATTATTTTTACAAACCACCAAATTTTATGTTATTAATTCTAATTATGAAAATTATATTAGATAAAATTATACTATTGATCCAAAAAGTGGGTTTTATGTAATAGATATAAGATATGAACAAAACTTTTTGTTTAAAATAAGCTGTTTCAACTGATTGGCATTAAGCTATCACCGTTGAAGACCATCTTTCCTTATACATTCCTATCTCTTATATATTACAGTTTAACCTAGTTCTATGTCGCTACATCTACTAAAACTTATTGACTTAATACTAAATTTTGTACAACAAGCATATTTTCTTAACCTAGTTCATAGCTTTGATATTTATGAATTCTGACATATTCATATAACAACAAACCTCAATGTAATATAAAATATGTCCTCATATTTTGAAACTCTTATTCCAGTAATCAGTATGTAATATGAATTTAAATGTTCTGAATTTTGTATACAAAAAAAACATTTTTGTTGATGTTGTTGTGTGATCAATAACATGATGTATTGATGTTTATTAGTTTATTGCTCTTCTTTCAACGAAGTGGTTGATGAGCTGGGGACGGAAACAGACAGAATGACTAATCTTCCAATTTCTTATATAGAATATTATATTACGTAAATCATACTTTACTATTTTATGGATTATTAAAATAATAATTCTCATCCAAAAATAGTGTTGCCATTGGAACGTATGGATAGGATGTGCTTTGTATGTGGCTCTTGAAAAGTAGGACATTTTGTATATCGACGATAGACGATGGTGTATGCAAAATATCAGCTTAATATTATTATTCATAATAGTATTTACTTTATTTACTGTTTGATGTAATATTTAGTCACAACCATTAAATCATATTACTATAATTTACAAGGTTAAGTGAAAGTAGTTTTTATTTTTATGAGCTCAATATAACTTATACATTTATAAAAGACTAATAGAGATCGCTTAGACAAAAAAAAAAACATTGTTAATAAAATATTGAAATTAAGATAAAAAATATATTATACTTTCAATATAGATATAAAAATAAGAAATTTCACATATTCTTTTTTTATTTGTTTAAAAAAAACTGAACATTTTTCGAGCAATATTTGTAAAAAATTCACATAATAAGATTGTTCCATTTGAATTTACAATTCTGAATTTAGTGTTAGCTATTTCAGGTAATTGTAATTTTTTTTTCCTATCATAATATTTATTTATTTTTTATTTTTAAACGGGCCAGGTTCAAATATATAAATTAGTTGTAACAATTGTTTGCGAAAAACAAAGAATAACGAAAAACAAAGAAATAAAATGTTTAACAAATAAAACAAAGTAGATACTTAGAGCTATGAATTTACAAGTATAAAATTATAGTATTTTTTTTAAATGAGTTAAAGTTTGGTGAAATGAATAAATCGATTTTTAGATCATTAATGGCTTTCATAATTCTATTTTAGAGATATTGTTTACATAATTAGTTACTTTTATGTTAAGTTAAAATGTATTACTAGACCTAGTATTACGAGCAGGAATGTGGAAGGAAAAACAATTTAAAAAATTTAGAATAGTCAATATTTTAAGCAGAGAGCTTATAAGAAAAGTATAAATCTTAAAGAAATCGTCGTTTGTCTAGTGTTTCAAGCATCGATAAAAGTGTAGCTTACGAAAAATATGTGTAAATTATATTAATATAATCTTGTATAAAGATAGAATATCATAACATGAATTTGCTGATCTGTATTTATGGGTTTAGTAACTTTAATGAAAATTAATTGCAATGATTCAATGTGGTTAAAAATAATATTAATTATTATAATTTCATTAAATTTAATTCACGACTTCATAGTTTAAGAATTAAAACTGTTCTTCAATAATTTTAAAGTATAACTTTTTTTAAGTAGTAGATATGACACTTTTTTGAATCCTTATTTTATAGTTATATTTAGAATGTAAAATAAACAATTAATATTAGTTATTAAATTAGGTATAAGTATATCGCTCATATAAAAAGCGGAAAAATTTGAATCATTACGGTTTATTTTTGTTTAAAGATATAAATGTCTGTTATTTTTTATTAAGTGTTAATTTATTTAAGTGTTAATATTTTAAGTGTTAATAATATTTATGTAGGTATTGCATAGTTGGATGGATAATTTCCGTTCTTACTTAATTGTTTTAATTGCTAATGCAAGTTATTCGTATCATTTGTAAATAAATGTTCATATCTAAGATACTCATTATATATATACATATATGACAATTTTTTATTTTTATTATAATAGCGAGGGAGATTAGAGAAATATTTAATGCACGTGTAAATATATAACAAAATATATTAAACTAGCCAAAAAGATAATAGTTGTATAAACAATTTAAAACCCAAAACGATATATATTTTACTGTTTTCTTTATATTATGAAAAACAAATAAATACCCAACAATTAAAAAAAATCTTGTTAAAATTAAAAGTTAAATTAAATTAAAAATAAAAAATAATAAATATTAAATACAAACATTTATGTTAGGCATAATCTACACACTTGTAAAATTTTTCTATAAGTTGTAAATTGCATCGTACCGGCTCTTAAAATACGCAATAATACTTTAAAGTCGCATACAAACAAGTTTACTTAAAACATAGTGTTCACACATCACACATCATGCACAAATTTAAAATCATAACATGTTTACACTCAGAAATCAAAAACGTATATGTAAAAAAAAAAAAACCTTGTATACATGCTCAAAATATGAATTGCACACACACGTTATGTCAAAATATCGTATTCTCATACTACTACACACCACATGTAAATGTTAAACCAAAAAAAAAAGTCTTGCACCTACACGTCATACACGCCTAGCGAAAATATCGTATTCATATTATACATGCATGTATCCAAATCCAAAATATCGTGTACAATATATAACACATACGCATACGTAAACTCAAAATATAATGTGTACACTCTACACACCACAAGCGCGACATGCCGAGTGAAAATATAATCACACGTCAAAATATAGTACTAACATACTTATCATAAAAATCCGAAATATTGTTTTAGCTTACACACGCGAATCTAAAGGTAAATTCAAAATGTCATGTACCTATGTCACACACATACGACATACACGCATAAGCGTGCGCAGACCATGCTGGCAGGGGAGGCAGAATGTAATAAAAAATATATTTTATAATATATAGTTAAATATTATTTTGGTTATTACTTTATTAGTTAGTTCAATTAATATTAGTCATGGAAGTATTTTATATAAAAATTATATTATTATAATATTATGTTTTTTAAAAACAATATTTGGAAGAAAACTTCAGCTCGCAGGAGGGGCAGCTGCCCACCCTGCCCCTCCCGTGCGCACGCCTATGCATACACGTAACACGTCAAAATGTCGTCTTCACGCTCACTTGCAAAAACAATAAAACCGTACTCACGAAAATTGCACTTCACTTGTACAATAATAAAAATCGAAAATTGCGCCAATTAAACACGTACAAAATACCGTGTTAAGGTTGAGGTAGCAAAACACACACTGATACTCACTATTCGGTCTTCAACTCCAAAATCAGTGTACCCACACGCAAATGTTGAATCCCAAAAAAAAAAAAATTATCCTGTATCTGCAATTTTATCGTATACGCCGATCGCTTCCGACGTGCACTTACAAATGAACACGATTAACATAGACCACTATTTATTACAATATGTCCAACATACATCTTGTCATGCATCAAGCGATCACCGCTGAAGAGCGTCTTTCCTTATACATCCCTATCTCTTATATATTACAGTTTAATCTAATTCTATGTTGCTGCATCTACTAAAACTTACCGACTAAGACTTAATATTAAATTTTGTAAAACAAGCATGTTTTCTTAACCGAGTTCATATAGCTTTAGTATTTATGAATTGTGACATATTCATATTACAACATAACATATATTGTATTTAAACAAATATTAATCAAAAAATTAACCGTTTTGTGCATATAATATGTATATTGTGTGCAAAGTTGCAGTGTCAAACTTATGTGCGGAGTTAGGGTGTAAGAAAAAAACCTTATATGCGGAATTAAGGTGATATATTATAAAATGGCCACGATGCATGTGCAGTTGCATCGTATTAATCATGTACTCATGGCTTAAATTTTTTTTTTTGACTTTTCTAATTTTTCAAAATACGGAAACATATAATATAAGAAACGTCCTATGATATTATGACTATTACAACTGATTTGTTATTAGATCAAAATATTTTTATATCTGCGTAAAAGTATTCAATTTGCACATATTTGACGCCTGTAAGAGGCTGGCATGCTATTCGAATGTTTCAATTTATGTTTATTTTTTTTGGCATGCAATTCGGATGCACCGGGTAGGTCGACCTCAACAACGGTGCGGGGTGCCGGTAAAGCTAGCTAAATGCACGACGTTGCGTTGGAGTTGTTTGCGCACTTAACTAGAGCTGCACTTACTTTTGGTAAATTTTTGGGTGCTTTCAAATGTATTCCGCCTATTTCAACAACGTTTGACGGGATTGGACTTGCAGGTTCGATAATGAAATGTCTATTTACAAATATCAAAGACGGCGGGATAGGTTCATACAAATCGTACACTTTCGGTTCGTTGTATTTTAAGATAAGTTCTTTGAGTTTGATTACGACTGTTCCGTAAATCAAAATAGCAGTGTTGGTTATTCTCTGTACGAATGTTTTCGGAAGACCAAAACTTGCAAAGTTAACGGCAACTACAGCGGGATTGGACACGTGCCCCGTAAATCTACCTTCCATTATACCCATTGTTGGTATTGGCGTGACGTATATGAGTGGCAGGTTCAACTTAATGGCGACGTATGATACGCATTCCGATAATAATGGTTCGATTATAACTACGTCGAAATCTGAACGTGTACTAGCTAACACCTCTTTCATTTTACTGTTTTCATAAACTACGTCGCACATAGTTCTACTTATCTCTGTCATCTGGTTAATAATTTTAATTGGGCTACTGAATTTATCAAAAAACTCCTGTAGTTCCCATCCCAGTATTATCATGGATTCCGGAGATGCGCTTGTGTCCACTACCGTATAGTTTTCACGGTTTCTGTCGGCGAAAGGTGAGAACACGGTGACATTGTGTCCGTTGTCTACCAACGCCCGAAGAATTCCGCTCATAAAGTTCCAGTGGCTTTTACCTCCAACCGGCTCCACGGCTAATATTCTCGCACCCTCGACTGGTGCAAGTATCCACGAACCGGCAAACGTGTAAATTAATATAGAAAATAACGCTATGAACATTTTATTTGGTTTAAAGGCCATTATTCTACGGTTTAACAACGATTGTCGTACGCGTTTGAACTTGAACTGATACACTGGATGTTTTGCGTTTAATTCAGTTGATGGCTTTGTCGTGTTATTTGTGTGACGTACCCATTTTGATATTGCTTCGTTTCTAATGTTATTCATGAAAACATATCATATTGATCAATTCTATGGTAGGTGTGTTCACTGAAGTGTTTACACACATACACGCACACTTCCGCGTAACTTCTATAAATTATTACCTACATAAAATTAAATATTATATTGATAAAAAAATCTATTTATATATAACTCAATGCTTTATTTAAATAATTCAATTTTTCGACCAGGTGAACATGTTCAGTTTTTTAGAAACATGAATATGAACGGTTCTTTAAAAAAGATAGGTACACGAACGACGAACGTGAACAAATTCAATTACTAAAGTAATTATAATTATATTAATATTAGAAATGACATCATTACTTTAAATAATTCTAAAACGAATAAGTGTTTATTACATTTTCACAATATCAGTATTTAGTGTGTAGAATACAATTTAATGTTAAGTTCAAATATAATAGGTATCTATTACAATATTTTAACAGTGTCTACCTACAATAAGAACAAAACTTTTCATTCTTTATACTATTTTAAGTTACTTTAACAATACCTATAAGTTCCTCCACTTGTGAAAGGAGTTTTTCGGTCATGCGTAGAATAAAAATTGGCTTCGAACTTCTATGCTGCAGGAAAGGTTCAACAACACCTTAATATTATACATTAAAAAGAAATATCTAAATCTATTGATACCGAAACGATTATTAGTATATTTGCACAAAGCAATAGATATATACAATTAAAATAAAAAAAATTTTAGTAGCTATTGAATATTTTATATTTTTATATTCCTATTACCTATATATACTTGGTAAGAGTAGCCACTAGAGTTAGAAGGTGAAAGAGACTAAAAATGTCTGTTTCTGCTAATGGATAAGACAAAAATGTTAAGCCCCCCCCACGGATGTGACCAAATATCCGCCTATGGTTATACAATTAAAATATTATAATAATTATTATTAAGACTGATACAGAACAAAACAAAAACAATATTAGTATATTGAAACATTAATGAGAGTATTGAAATAGATAAGGTTATAAAGAAGTAACATTATGGAGTGGTAATGGGGAAGTGAGAATTTATTTATAACTTTTGTTAGCACTATTAATAATGGGTTCAGAATGGACTTAAGTTCTTCGAGAAATGTTGAGATAAATTGTATTAAATGATCGAATGAAAAATCATTGGCTGGAACACTTACATTGGCGTATGTAGGTTTTCGTTTCGACTTAGAGCTTAGGTTAACATTCGTTTGTCTCGCGGATAGAACGACAGGTGGTTGGGTAGATTTTTTCATGTCAAATGTATAATATTATGCATTAGTAAGATGCGGAATCAACATAATATGAGAGTTAATGTTTAAGAAGTTCTTAAGAAATAACTTAAAATACTTAGATAAAGTACACAAAACAAATTGCACTATTAATTTTGTTAAAAAATATAATTCTTAACAACCTTAAATAATACATAACGATTCAACAATAAATTATTCAACATTTAATATTAAAAGACAAATAACAGATAATGTTAATTTAAATGAATACAAATCAAGGGAAAATTGTTAAAATTTGAATTATTTTATTTTGAGGAATGACAAAATGCCCATTGCATCAGTTGCATCATACTACTATAATATAACATAATATAACAGGGGTGGCCAACAGGTTGCTCTCCACTCACTTTTATATAAATATTTCATTGAAAAATTAAAAAAAAACATATCTTATCAAATAATAATAATAAGTTAAAAGTAATAATTTGTAATTAAATATATTAAAAAACACGTTGTATAAATAAAAACGTTATTATTACTTATTAATATTCTAAATAAAAGAATTGTAATGTATATATAGCATACTATATATATTTTTGTTTATTGATAACCATTATTTTTTGGTCGTTCAAAAGTTTACTTAAGTTGGCCACCCCTGGTATATAATATAAAAGGTATAGAAGTATCTTGTAATTATTTTATTAATATTATAAATTATTCAGCTTTCGATTTAATATTCCTAGAAGAGTTCCAAAAATATTTAGAAATAGATTTAAACATTCTGTAGATAACAAAAAACACAACAATAATAAAAACTAATATTAAAGCAATGAGGTCCAAGAGATAGTATTGATACCACGATAGGTTAATTGCGTGAGATGTCAAATGGGGAGCTCCTTTATGACGTATAACATACTCTGTCCAGTATACAACTAAATTTGCGGGTGATATAGGTCGATCTTTGAATAATTTCGACGCAGTTTTAGCATTTTTTATGTACCTGGAAAAATGTATAGAAAAATATTTTCAGTAATTTAAATGTTTAAATGTATTTACAAATGAAATGCCTTTACTTTTCATTGTTGAGTAATTCTAAAACATTTTTTAAGAATGTATCCTTTGTAATGGTTAAAATATCCATAGAAATAACCATTCCTGCATCGACTAAATTGGCAATATTTCTTGGCTGATCGCTAAATAAAGGAAATCCAAGAATGGGGACACCACCGTCTATAGCTTCATACAACCCAGATATACCTCCGTGACTGATGAAGAGTTTCACATTCGGGTGCACTAGTCAAAAACGGGTGAGTGTTAAAAGAAGGATTAATATAGCGGAAATGTTAATCACCAAAATATTACAAAGAATTTCACGTTGAGGTAGCCACTTTTTAATCATAATATTTTTTGGTATATTTTCCATTTCATCTTCATATTTCAATAACACTCTTTGAGGGATTTGTGCAAGTGCTTCTATAAATGCATATTTGATATGTTCCGGCAATGAAGCTATTTTAACAGTTGAACCAAAAGAGAAATAAACAACACCCTGATCCGATTGTTCGATGAATTCTAATATATCCTGTAAATTGAAATGATAGCATATTATTATTATATTATTTATTTGGATAAATTTAGATGGATTTGTTTGATTTAATAATATAATAGACGCCTCTTATAAGACTCACATTGGTACCATTACATGGTCTTATAACCGATTTAATCTTATTTGTATTTATACTTATGTTTTAAGTGGGAAAAAAACAAACAACAATTTTAATTAATTATTAACTTTATTTTGTTATCTACTTGGTTTTCTCTTACATTTTAGATAATATGTAATATTATCAAATAATTAGAAATATATAGTGTATACATACATATTATTTTTTAAATACATGTACATATTAAGTTCCATAGATTTAAAACTTTTATAAATTTGAAATGTGATAAAATTTGTTGTACAAACATAGAATATGGCATGATTAGAAATCTGTAATAAGTAGGGGTGGATTTAAATTTTTTAAAAAACAAGAAAATGACCTAAAAATGATTTTTTTAAAAATTTTTACTGTTTAATAACCAATAAATTAATTACACAGAACAAACTACAAAAGTTTTGTCTTTAATAGAGCTGTCATTGTATTTTTCTGGATAATCGATAAAATAAAAATTCATTTTAAAAGTAGAAATATAATTTTTTTTTCTTTTAGGAAGAAATCAAAATAAATTTTATTAAATTAATAACACTATGAAAAATACGTAAAAATATAAAAAATATCTTTAAAACCTAAACATACCAAAAAATGCTCTGAAGTTAAAAAAAATTTTAAAAATAAAAAACAATGTAAAATAAAAATTTTAAAATAGTTCTTTGATATATGAAACGAATTTTGTTTTTGGAATGCATTTTTTTAAGACATTCAGAAGAAATTGCAATTTGTATTCAAATATGCGCCTTTTTAATAACCAACTCAAAAGTTTATTTTCTACGATTTTTCTACAATATTTGAGTCTTAAAACCAAATTTTTTTAATTAGATATTTTTTTAATTGGATATATCCGGACTGTTTTGGGCAATTTTGAATATAATAAATAACTGAACCTTATATTCGAAAGTCTTATAACCGGCGTATATTATATATAAAATGTCAATACCTTGGTACTATAAAAAAGATAATCGTAATTATTTTTAAAACATCATTCTAAAATAATATTTTTATAATTTAACATTATTCATTCTTCTTTATACTTATAAAAAATAAAATAGGTAAAACAATTATATTAATTATTTGTAAAATTTAAAAAATGGTTTTATGTAAAAGATAAAAGATTTGAATAAACCTTACTGCTTAAGAATTATCTTTTTTGACTGATTAATTGTATTTGATCAGACTATTTTTTATGTACAAATTTCCAAAATAGATATGGGATATTACAGTAGATTATTGAATAAATTAAAATAATTATTGAATAAATTTGATAGGTATAAATGGGTAACATTTTTCTGGTGTAATGTGTGATCTACTTATTTTTTATGGCAGTCATAGATCACAACTCATAAGTATACTGGTTGTTACTATTGTTTATTCATTATTCACATATACTATTCAATTACAATTTTTGAATGGTTTTCAAATTTTGTAAAAATAGGATTAATGTGGCTATTTATAAATAAATATACGTTATATATGTTATTCCTCTTTTCAGAATTCAGGTCAATAAAGGTAATATACTTTAAAAAAACCATCAGTTGATTTCACACTTAACTACAGCCCTTACTTTTGGTAACTTTTTGGGTGCTTTCAAATGTATGCCACCTATTTCAACAACGTTTGACGGGATTGGACTTGCAGGTTCGATAATGAAATGTCTATTTACAAATATCAAAGACGGCGGAATAGGTTCATACAAATCGTACACTTTCGGTTCGTTGTACTTAAAGATAAGTAATTTGAGTTTGATTACGACTGTTCCGTAAATCAAAATAGCAGTGTTGGTTATTCTCTGTACGAATGTTTTCGGAAGACCAAAACTTCCAATGTTAACGGCAACTACAGCGGGATTGGACACGTGCCCCGTAAATCTACCTTCCATTATACCCATTGTTGGCACTGGCGTGACGTATATGAGTGGCAGGTTCAACTTAATGGCGACGTATGATACGCATTCCGATAATAATGGTTCGATTATAACTACGTCGAAATCTGAACGTGTACTAGCTAACACCTCTTTCATTTTACTGTTTTCATAAACTACGTCGCACATAGTTCTACTTATCTCTGCTATCTGGTCAAGAACTTTAATTGGGCTATCGTATTTGTCCAGCAATATTTTTAGATCACCGTCTAGAAGTTTTAGGGATCTTGGAGATGCGCTTGTGTCCACTTCCGTATAGTTTTCACGGTTACCGTTGGCAAAAGACGAGAACACGGTGACATTGTGTCCGTTGTCTACCAACGCCCGAAGAATTCCACTCATAAAGTTCCAGTGGCTTTTACCTCCAACCGTCGATATGGCTAATATTCTCGCCCCATCGACGGGTGCAGGTATCAACGAACAAGCAAACGTGTAAATTAATATCGATAATAATGGTAAGTATATTTTATTTGATTTTAAAGCCATCGTTTTATGTTTGAACGACGTTTATCGTACGCGTTTGAACTTGGACTGAAACATTGTACATTGGTGTAGCGTTTAAATATGTTGCGTTAATTGTGTGATGTAACCGATTTAATCTTGCTTTATGCCTTATGTTAGATGTGAGTGGTTACAATATTGATAAATTCTAAAAAAGGTGTGTTTACACACATACACATATTCGTACGTAATTGTGCTAAATTGGTTCAATTGGAGGGGCCGACCGGACTAACGGAACACAGCAACAGCGCCGGCGCTCAAGGTTGCACCGATGCGTACCTTTCCATTCTAATATGAATTAAAATCATAGTTTTCAAGTACTCCTTCCATTTTAGTGGATAAGTACTTTATACATAATGTCTCTAAATTTTTTCTTTTTCGGTTCTTATACCTACTTATTTTTATTTATTTAATATTTTTTTTAATGTAAATTACATACGGTTTTATATGAAACTATAAACTATTTGTAAATCGTTGGCTAACTATACTCTGAAATAAAATATATTTGCGTTACTTAAAAACCAGCAGCGACCCATTCGGGTTAATAATTAATGTGAATATGTAAAAGTTGAATTTTTTTAAATCCATAATTGTTATTATTGTTTATTTAATTTTTATTACTGTCCAAGTTTTTTTATTCATTGTTTCTAATTAGCTCGCTGTTCACTATCGTGTTAATTTATTGATTTAGATTTTGAACTGAGTTATGATAATTCATTATTAATGTATTGGTTTTAACAATCGGTTTTTGAGAACATATTTTATAGAAGAATAGTAAAAAAGTAAAAATTTCAGGTACTTTTTAAAATAATTGTTTTCCTCAATGGAATTCAAAAGCTTAACGTGATACGTTTATTCTATTTCATTATTTCAAAATTTAACCTTGATGAAATTGGATATTTATACTGTAAATTATTAATTTTTCTGTATCGATTTAGTTATTTTGTTTTAATTCAAAATATTTATCTTAGAGACTACAGACTTCTTGCCATTACGCATATATTATTATTTTTTACGTATACAATTACATTTTCAAAATTTTTAAGCTCATTTATTTATCTTTATATCGTTTATTTAATCACGAAATATCCTTTTCAATGTTAAATTGTGTTTATCGTATATGTAATCAAAACTTGGGAAGTCACTATGCTTTTTCGTATTAGTTTCGAATGTTTAGGGTACTTATCGTCATTGAGTAGGCCACTGCAATGTATCTGTTAAAATTGAATCCAATGATAAATTATTGCATGCGAACATTTATTCTAAGCAGAGAAAGTGTGTCAATCTGCCTATATGGCAGGTTAAAATAATTTTTTTCCAAACACACCGCATACATTGAATAATAGTTACCATGTATTTTATTATATTGTACTTATTAGTAATAATAAGTTATTATCGTTATTAAATTATGACTGTAGGTCTTGCAAAGTTATAATAACGTGATATAAATGCAAAAAAAAAAAACAGTTGCTTTTTTAAAGTTATTAAAACAGAAAACGATAAAAATAAAAAATATAAAATACTGCAAAATGAAACATCTTGATTAACAAAACACGTAGAATATTATTAAAGAAAAATAATAACAGAAAACTAAATAATAAATGTCAAAAATAATTTTACCTTTCTTTATCATATAACGTTTTGGGACAGTAAAAGTGAACTGATTCTTTTCATTGGCATTTTTTCTGGTAGGAAAGTAAAGTAAATTGGTACTTTGGGATGGTAAAAAGTAAAAATTTCAAAAAAGTTTTTAAAAGCGCAGTAAAAAAAAAAAGAATTAATGAAAAATGAAAATTTTAAGGCAAAGCTAATATTGACAAAATCGATTTTGGTTTTTGATAATAGTTTAAACATAAAAAATAATAACTGTGGATAGGTAGGTACATGACATTTTCACTGAATGTTTATATTAGCACTTTAAATTTATTTTAACTCTTTTTAAGAATTTTATAGGCATAATAAATTTCTCAAAAGAGGTTTCTCGTGGAACGAATTTCTAATTTTGTTGTAATTCAAAAACGAATGACCGTAGACACTTGCAATTTTCACCAAATGTTAAAATAATTATTTTCTCAAGGTACACCATGCATTTTTTTTTCTATAAATATTGATTAAAATTTTTTGGTTGGGCCATAAAGTTAAATAGTGTAATCCAACGTTTTTCATAAGTTGTTTTAAACTTTTAATAGTAGTTGAAAATATTAATGATCAAAGGCACACTTTTTTTTTATATTTGAAGTTCAAATTTTGACTACAATTTATCAAAATCTTGAAAATTAACAAATTATTTTTTTATATCTACGTTATATTTGTAATGTTCAATTTCTATGGATAAGGATTGAAAATTTAAAACAAGATTTCTCATAAGTATTTATTAATATAATCAAAAAAATTATAATAATATATTAATATGATTGTTTTTTACAGACATTTTAAGTTTAAATTTGAACGAATTTAGATATCTAAAATTCTAAATGACGTATAACGATTTTAGTTATTTTGATATAATTTAAAAATATTAATCACGGGTACTTGAAAATTGGGTTATTCAATGACTGTACATAATTTAATTCAAATTTAACACATTTATTACAGTGACCCATTCGACATCTATTGTACAGCAGAGTGGCACACACTTGTCAACCTATTTTTTCTTTAAATTTTTTAATAGATTTATTCACTCAAATTTTAAAAATAACAGAGTAAAACGAATACTCGTTCACTTAAGATTTGTAAAGTTATGTGTTATCTATATAGTAAGACGGAGATAACACATGCTGTATTTATAACGCCTATTAAATGTATAAAATTAAAAACGTTTTAATTCTAAATAATAATAAACACAAAAGTTGTAGAACGTTTCAATACTAAATAACAAAAATGAATTTTTTTTTTTGAAATGAGAGCCTAATGATTTAATAATCCGACGTACCGTATATTTATTTTTATGAAATCTATCTCTTTTACTATCTATAGATTATATAAAATCTACTAATCTATTTTTGTATTCTGATTTTTTATTGTTAGAATGATAATGCAATACGAATACAAGTGGATAAAAAGTTGACAACAACAAGATGATAAAAAGCCTGAAATGGTGTGATATGCATAGCAGTTATCATGCCCCTCAACGTGATAACTGTTATTTTTTTTATGACAATTATTTTAATATATTATGTTTTATTTTTCAATTTAAAGTATATAGTTATAAAAGATAATAATTATAGTAATAAAACATTTATGAATTTCAACTGCGTCCCGAAACTTAAATAAGCTGGAGGCCGACCGAAGCTCGCAGATTGGTCCTTGGCCGAGCGCTAACCCAACACGGGGATTAAATATAAATATGATAGACTGATCAAATATGACTGATAGACTAACTTGGTAAATACAATTTTTTTTAAATATTCACATATTTATTGAATTTTAGTTTAAGTTTTATTGTATAATTAATTTTATTATAAAAAATATAATAAATTGTATATGTTATTATTACCCACATAAAAAAAATTATTTTTTGATAAAAAACTTCATTAAAAAATTATTTATTACATAACTTGAAGTTTTTTTTTTGAATAATTAAAATTATCGACTAGATGAACATGTGCATTGTTTTATAGACGTTAATATCAACGGTTCTTTAAAAAAAAATAGGTACATGAATGACAAGCGTGAACAAATTCAATTATTAGTGATTATTATTATTTTAATATTAAAAATCATATCATTATTTCAAATCATTTTATAACGAGTAAGTGTTGATTACATTTTCACAATAATAGTATTTAGTGTTTACAATACAATTTAATGTGAAGTTTTAGTAGGTACTTATCATATTATGACAGTACCTATGATAATAGATCCATCAATAGTAAAACTAATTCTTTTTCGTGTAAAATATGCAATATTTGTAAGACGGAAACAACATAATGTGCTAGTTAACGTCTTCTCAAAAACCTACCGTATAAATTTCTAAATAGTATAAATAAAATACTGATAATATTAAATTCTAAAATATTAATAATTGTTGTGAAATATGAATCATTTCGTTAAATATATTTTTTAATTTTTGGAGGCATACAAATCAAAAAAACTTAAATTTTTATTCAAAACATATTTTATGTGCATGAAAATACCGGTGGTCCGACGCGAAAATACATTACAATTTAGTGCAAAGTTCAACTAGGTACCTATTATATTATAACAGCACCTATACGATAAGAACAAAATTATTTATTTTATATCATTGTTGGGCAGAGTATAGATCCATTACGCGAGTTACACAATACGTTAATAACTTCACATAAATTATGCTTAGATATATTTATTTATGATTATTGATAGTTTGTAAACGCTACACATTAACGCACATCATTCACACCAGAGCTGCAAAAAATACACATTGTAATTTTAATGTTAAACCAAGTTATGAGCATTTTCAAATTTTTCTATGCTCGTACATTTTTCAAAATTAAAATATCAAGAATACTTCTAAAGATGTCCTATAGATAATATAGTATGCTTTTAAATAAGCCAATTCACTCTAATATTAAAAACAACAGTAAAACTGATTTTTTTTTTCATGTAAATATACAATATTATTCATTATATTAAAACGGAAACAATATAATATTAATATCATATTAAAAATCTACTGCTCAATTATAGACGCCATATTATGTATGGCCCACGAGGGTCAGGGTGTCATGTGAAAATTATATTTAATATAACTTAAATACCAATAGTATTAAAAATCTAACAATTATATTTAATTATATTCAATATTTGAATATCATCAATTATTTTTTGGATTTTTTTAATTTATTTCGAAATTTTTATAAATATTGACCCTAGTGCCGACATTGATTGATTAATTAATAATATGATTTAGAAGTTACAAATTTAAATATCATAATCCTTCATATTGAGTGTAAACAATAGTATTACTGTTTATATATAAAAAAAAACAGTAGTCGTAATAATTGAAATGAATTGTCTCGTTTAAATATAATTTATGTTTGTTGGGGGTATACGAATCAAAAAAAAAAAAAAAAAACTTAAATTTTTATTCAAAGCATAATTATACATATACTTGAAAATACCCCGGGCTCGACGCGAACGAGAAGCTGTCACGATAAATATTTAAACAACTGCAATTTGTTATAATTTATAATGCATGATATAGCTAGGTGTTACAATATAGTGTTGCGTGATACAATCGTGTTTAGATCACTCAAATGATTTGCGTTCGTCTTTCACGGTTGACGTTGAAATTCGTTATTTTAGTCATACGCGTCAATATTATATCTAGCTGAATGATTTTTCACGATGACTTAATCGAAATTCTGCATTGATTGGTAACGCACAACAAAATGCATAATATTTATAAGTATGACTACTGCAACGCTTCAATAGAATTTTATCGCTGTAATCAAAACATCTGTGGAAACTAACCGATTTTTGTTGTCGAGTTATAATATTATTGGGTCGTTATAATGTTTACATGATATCGTTTTAAAAAAATTTATTCACGTTTTGTATTATATCAAGTTAATTGTTTTTTATATTGTATACAGGTTTACGACTTTCCTCTTAAAAAAAAGAAAATCAACAAGTTATATTATTTCATTAAGTATACCTATTGCAATGGACATACCTACCAATATACAATTATAATTATTATTCGTCGGTTTATGGAAACAATTTGTTTCAATTGTGTTTTTTTCATTTTTAATTGTTTAAAATTCAATTTTTAATCAATCGACATCAATTGCCAGTTGTTTCGCACGGAGTCTGATCGGAGAAGTCTGATTGAGGTAGACGTAGAGCGTAGACGCTTAGGTCTAGGTATGACGAATTGTTTTTGTTATGACTCAGTGACTATTGAGAGTTATTTTTCTTTGATATAATATTCTGTGTAAATATTCGAGTTTTTATATTTTAAAATAATACTTTTTTTTATTTTCAATAAATGTCTAAATCTACCTTTTTAAATCAAAGGTGTTCATTATTCGGAGCCAAAAATGTTTTTTATAATATTATGCTATATTATGTGTGACTCGTCAAATCTTGTCGTGGTGCGTATGTTATCATATCAAATGTTTGATGCCGTTTTATTCGAAATGACATGTTCAGTATATGTTTATTGTTTAATATATATTACACAGACTTTCAGTTCATAAACAGTTTACTCTTGTGTATTTTGTGTGACGACTTGTTTACGCATCAGTACTGTATGAAATATTTTTTTATGAGTGTAAGAATATTATTTACGATTTAGAATCAACTTTGGACTAATGATGACAGTATTATCATGACGTTTTTGAATAACATTATTGCGATTCTATTATTTTTTAGTTTAATTCATAACGTCCGTTCTATAGACCAGGATTATAATACAGGTTTTTATATTTTTATTTCTCGATGGTGCAGATACGATTATTACCTGTTTATACAAGTATACAATTAAATAAAATCATTTAACGATTTTAATTTTCTTAAAAAAGAACAAGATAATATGTTGTATATTTTTTATTTAAAATAAACAAAAAACACATTTTTATAATTTGAAGGGAATATTCTCGTGTTTTTACTTTGTGACATCTAATGCATTTTGTAAGGTTAATTTTCAAAGTTTTTAGTACATATCGATATCTAGGTTCTATAAGTAATCATGCTATGGTATCTTTACTAATTTATAAAAATACACACAACGAATTTTTTTTTTACATTATTTCTTCAGCACAATGCTTTTTTGTTTTCGATCTGTGGTAGACACACCATTATAGCGTTTTATATATAGTATACAAACAATGCATCGAGAGGAATGACGGCGAGTTGAAAAAGTTTCACGTCTTATGAGTGTATTTTTTGTACTATATATATTATATAATATTATGTATATGTATATTTTATTTTTAGACAAAATCCCGAAATCTGTAAATAGAAGACAGGATTGTGTTCCAATAGTGTACGTAAACGGTTCTCACTATGAAGTTGGATATATGGTTGTAAGTAAATCGCATTATGTATTGCACTATTCGAATTGGTTTTTTTTCCATTTCATTTGTCCGGGTAAATGTATGTTGCATCCTGATAACAATATACGTAGGTAAAAGTTAATCAAAAAAACCCAATTTTTTAACCATTTATATATACCAATATTATAACAGTAATATTGACAGCCTTAAGTCTGAGAAAAATAACGGGAAGGAATATATTGATAGTAAATTTGTAACATTCATTTTAATACAAAAAATACCCGGGACTCAATTTACAAGTGCAAAAAAAAAAATACCCGGGACTCAATTTACATCAAATAAATACATTGGGCCACAACTCACAGTCACCCATTTGTTCGTACATTATAAGTAAGACGATTATCATACGTCCCGTTTATAACCAGATCGACTAGTTTTTTAACATTATGTTCCCTTGTATAGTGTTCTAACAAGCTTTAATATTTTTGTACCACATTTAAAAAAATAGTAGTTTTGTTTAAATTCCGGATATCATTTTATTTTACTATAGTTTTACATTGAATTATTGAAAACAAAGTTAATAGTTAGTAATAAACAACAGTTTTTGGATAACTTCGAGCGTTGAGTACCGCAACGAACAATTGTCAACAATCTAACCATGAGCATGAGTATGAGTAATTGTGAATCCTCACGGCAATCACCCTTTCCAATAACCCACCTTAATGGATAGCATTATCTCAAACATTTCTTTAAAAAAAATAAAAAAAAAATTAAATAGTTTTTGGTATTTTTTTTCTGAATAACCCCGAATTGGGTCTCAAATTAAAAAAAAAAATGGCATGAATCGGGTAACGACATATTTTATTGAGTACACGAGTGGGCTCGGGATATTGATTTTAAAAAACTCATGTTGGATTACAATAGCATATTAGAGTGACCAAGTAGATACCAAATGAAGATTGGCTAAAAAGTCTCCCAAAAATTCTGTTTTTTTGTTACTTTACTATAATATGCATAAAATTATTAAAATATAAAATTGTTATTAAATTTTTACTTTACTCTAATATGTATAAAATTATTATTAAATTTATTTTATAACATTTACATTAATAAACATAGTTTAATTTATTATTTTTTTGTTCATAGTTATTTTTTTCATTTTGATAAAGAAAGAAATTTAAAAGACATATATTTCACAAAACTTAACCTGGTCAATTCTCCACTCGTAAAATAATTCATCTTCTCTCCTAAAAAAAAATTTCTTTTTCGGTTGTGTTGCCGAGCTCCGAAGTGATTTACAAATTACACCCTGATTTACAATTAAAGTATCAATTCGATTATTATCGTCGTTGTCAACAAAATTAAGATAAAATATTACCGAGGATCCAATTCGAGTATTATTTTATATCACCGTGGACCTAACTCGTGTTTAATTGATTAAACATTCTGTGAGCCATTATTCGCGTTTTCTGATAGAATCAATCCAAAGTTGTTTGTCCCGTTCTTTTTTTTTTTTTTTTACAAAATATATGATGACCCTAATAACACACGCGGTTACATCGCGCACCAATGACGACGAATGCGAAAACGGTTAGGTTAAGAGACCTTTTTTTGTGCACATACAGGGACAGACATTCGGGAAAGTCATACGAGATTTTGTGGATGCCTACGAACCGCTGAACGAGTATTTGGACATCTATGAAACGTCCGCGGACGGGAGACGCGTGTACAACGAATGTCTAGAAACGACCGACAAGTATTTTCCTCAATACTTGGTCGAGCTCAAAGGAATGGCCACCGGCGCCGACGTTCCATTTCACAAGGTGCGTGTCGCGAAATGCGTCGAAAACGCGCGAGAAACAAAAAAAAAAAAATGCGGCTTGAATACAATATAACACGGTGCGTTTTACAACGTCGAGTAATATATATTGTATGTCATTTATTATAGCTTTTCCTCATCCATTTGGACGACGTACTGGTGTCGAATGTCTCGGAAACTAATGCCGATACGATTACCGGATGTTCTACATTGACGGTGAACATACCGTGCAAGGGACAGGTGAGGACAATATTATCGCAGTGTGCGCGACACCGTTTGTGGAACAGACCTTGGCCATGTGTTGAACTGCCTACCGCGCTAAATTTTGTTGTCGATTTTAGAAAAAAATTTTTTTTAAATACCGCGGTGTTTAATACATAACACCTATATGTATCAAAAAATCTAAATTTCAACTAATTTTTATCGTAATGTCTTATTTTTTAAGGTTTTTTTCTTTCGTTTCGTCCATAATTATAATTTCATATTTTGCAATAGAATACTATTATGAATTGTGTATGCATAAAAAACTGAACGTTTGTTATTCCATATTTGTACGTTGAAAACATTTTAACATATAAATATGTTTTTGGGTTGGGTACAGATATTTTGATTTTCTAACCGATTTTGGGTAAGATATTTATACGTACACCAGTGGCGCTATGTGTCCAGTAGAAAAAAAATTGAAAAATCAATAAAAATGATGTTTTATTGGATTTTATTTTTTGATTATTTGTAAACAAATTAACTCATAACGTAGTACGCAACTCCATATCTTTCAAATTACGTAAAAAAAAGCTCAAAAATATATATGTATATATGATTCATACATTTTTTTTGAAGTGGAAAATATCGAGTAGCCGTCTACATTTTTTAAATAACATTTATTATATTTTTTTTACCGTTGTCGTCGTTGCAGTTTATTGGGCACAACCAAGACGCCCTGAATGCGACGATAAATCGTTTTTACATTGTTAGCGCCTACATCATGCCGAGAGGTGAAGAAGGCAGCGGGATATTTCCGGTAAGAGAAGAGAAATGGGAAGCAATGACTTCTGCCGGTTCGCTGCCTGGATACGCGAGCGGTCACAATCACCACGGATTGGTGTTTACGGTCAACCCGATGTTCGGAAAAAAACTCACCAGAAATAAAATACGTGAGTTGCATTACTTAAACGCTGATCCCATTTTGACGCACAATATACTGCCGCGATGACTAAACAGCTAGAACTCGTCACAAATATCTAGTTTCACGACGAGAGTAGGTACCTATTTTTAAATTTTCCATTTTTTTTAATACGTTAAAAAAAGTCGTGTACACTTTATTTATTTTTTACGTCTCATTAGAGTATTAGACATTCTCCATAAAATTAAATGTAGGGCTATAAATTATTTTTAATTTTATTAATAAAATATTTACAATGATAATAACAACCAAACGTTAACGCGTCCTGACATAATTATAATTATGTAATATTATTAAACTGTAAAGATGTTATCTTTATTGAACATATAAATACCTTCTCAAAAATTATTATGAGTTATATTTTTATGCCGAGCTAAATATTTTTTAATATGACGTACAAACTATTTGTTATGACATTTAATACGGTCGACTTAATTTGAATAGACTTTTGGCTTATTAGCCACAGGTTGTATTACTCGTATTAGCTGTCTAGTTCACGTAACTCTGAAAGCGTCATTGACATGTTACTAAAATATGTTATTACAATGTAAGTGCTCGCAATAATAGTGATCCTGTTAGGTTTTTGAAAAAAATAAATTATCAATATCACGGCGTAACATATAGGCAATATAGGTGCATAACTGTGTTCAAGAACAAAACTCTTATGTTGACATTAGTGATGTGTTTTACGTATAATGTACCTATTTGATGCGTTTTAAATTTTCATTTTAAACGTTATATTGATTCACGTGTACACCGAAACGTACGTTTCAGCTCGGATGTTTCTGACACGTGCTCTGTTGTCTTCCAAGGCCAACATAGACGAAATCCAAGAGATACTTACTAACCACGGAGCTGGTACGGCGGACGCGTTTCACGTAAACGCCGGTTTCCTCGAAGGGAGCAGGTGTAACCGGATATTCTATTCGATCGACGTGACCCCGTCGGAAAACCATCGGAAGTCAGAAGTGATCGTAACGCCGATAAACACCGGATCGACGTTCTTTTACACGAACAAGTGACCGCCCACACGATTTAATATTAAACGCCAAAATACGATATAATATTATGATATAATTAATATTTCATACCGACAAAATATTTTAACGCATACGTTGTTCACGTCCACTTGGTCAGAAGTTTCAAACTGATCGTCCGGGTCTTAGATTCTGAGCGGAGTGACCATCTATTGTAGGACTCACAATATGATTCGATGCTTTGTTTTTTTTTTGCTGTGCGTATTTTCTATACTTATTTTAAAAATATTTAGTCTAATTTTAATCTATTACTAATAGAAAAATGAATGACTAATAGTCGCCTAAATTAATAAATTATAAAATACCCCGAGCAATAGCATCTAATACACCATCACTGCTCAGAATCGTCTTTCGAATTATCATTAAATCACAATTTAATACGCAACTATTGCTTAATTATGAGGTACATTTGAAACCTATTACGTCGCAGAGCGACTTCCTCTATTTTTTTTTTTTAATTGATTTTCATTAATTTATTATATCATTTATAGTTTTATAATATCGCGGAAATATTATAAAAATGTATTATCATATTATAACGATCAATACAATAGAATCATAAAGTATTGAATCTTGTCCAATAATTAATACAACATAATTATGGTAAAAATCATGCGACTAAAGTACTTTAAATCAAATATAAACTATTTTTTTTCATAATCACAACCATTCAATATATAAACTATAAATAATTGTCTTATGACCACAAAACATATATCACCACGTGCGGCATATTAATATTGTATTAATAATAGAATACAATTGCGTATTTTGTTGATAGTTTACAATATTCGGATACCGAGGACTTGAAGAAATTTGGTTGGAAGGGCAGCGTATCCAAAGAAATAATGTTTGAGGAACTAGTGTTACGGGATCCCGTTTCAAGCTTGCCAGATATTCTGCGAATATTGGGATCCACTCGGTATGGACAATGGCAAATTTTTAGGGACAGGGCCAACGATTTCGTCAACACAATCAATCTTGGTAAGTTTAAATTAAAGGGATATAAGACATCGACTAAAATACGATCGTTGTGATATTGCTGTACAATCATAACAACATCTAAGAATTGCGATTTTCTACTATTTGATAAAAATCTTATTATTGAGATTACTTACACAAAACAGAAACATTTTCAATAGACAAGGTTTTGATTTCTATATTCTATTGTAAAATTTTTGGATTTAGATTAAACAATCTTAAACTATAGCACAAGGTTTCTATAAGTTGTTCTTACAGCAATTTAAGAATATCGAAAATACATAAAGTCATAGTTTTTTTTGTTACGAGCGTTGAGCTAACGTTTGATTTTCGACATTTTTTTTTAAGAGTTTGGAGTTCAATTTTTGACAAAATTTGTAAGTCATGAATAATTAGAAATTGTTTTGTAGTTTAATATGTACTTATAATATTTTCAGTTCTAACTAAAGCTTTACAATTTAATAAAAGGTTCCTCATAAATGTTTCTCATTAAAACATACAAATCTCAGAAATACATATTGTCCAATTTTTCTAGTTCAAATTTTGAAGGTGTATTTTTAAATTTTATTTATTTTATTGTAATTTCAAAAATATCATTCATAGGTAGGGACTTAAAAATTTTTACTATTACTATAATATATATAACTATATACTTTATACAATGGAATTTTAAAAAATATTTTGAATAATTTATAGCTATTTAAACTAGTTCTTGGAACTTTAGAATTGAATTTTAAGTCAATGAAAGCTAGATATTATATTATAAGAAATAATATTGTAATATAATATGCGATTGTTTTTGTATTTAATCTAATTTAACCTATCGTATTACTAATGGCAGATTAAATTAATGATTGCAATATAAATATCTATTTACTACTCACAACAGTAATCCATGCTAAGTGCTGTATCGTTTTTTTACTCAAAAAAATTACAATTATCAGTGAATTACGATTTGCCATATAGTAAACATCATACCATCTGAAGGTGAGAAAATATATAGTATTTACAAAACTCATTGTCTTATTATAAAGTCTGTTTCTTTATTGACTATCTTTTCTATGTATTTATTTTCTTCAGATAGCCTAACCTATCTCGTTAAGTACAATATAGTAATAGTTTTGTTGTATGTCACTTATAGTCCAATAAAGTTATATTTTATTTTAGTACCTAGGTATCCAGGTAACTTATCTAATGTATTTAGAAGTTTGTCTTGTAGAGTTATGGAATACCTGTGTGATATTCTAATTAGCTACATTAATTACATCATTTAATTTTGTATCGGTTAATATATTTCAGTTTAGTAATTTGTTTTTTTTTTAAATATTTTTTTACAGGAATTTTCGATTTTGTTGAAAGGACGTGGACAATATGGACAAATAATCCCTTAACCAATCCTCCTATTATTAGGTTATCGTTAAAATTCACGACTTTCATCAGTCCTACTACGGATCAAGGAACTGAGAATCAGCCATATATTCGCAAAATAATCTCAGGTGTTTCTGATATTTATAAAAGTGGATTAGAGAAATTTAAAAACATGTTTGATATAAAATTATATCTATAAAAAATTTGAATTTAAATTGTACGCGTTTATGTTTATTTTAAATTTAATAATCAATGAACTATTTTTATTATGAAACTTAAAATAGACTAACAACCAACGGTTTTTAATATCGGATATCTATAGTAAGTTATACTTCTGAATCTAAATTGTTTATGATGTGTATTTAACTTAAAAAAAATATGTTCATGTGGGTTATGTCATACACAGGTATATACAGGTCAACATAGGTCTTAATTAATGTTACTAATTTAATTGTGTTATTATTTAAGACGTATATTATACGTATGTTATTATATTACGATTTATAACCTTTAATTCTCTTGGTTCAGTTAAATACAACATTGACCAAAGGTAACAACAATATTATTTTTTGTTTTTTGAATATTACAAGTTCTTTTTTATTTTATATACACATTCCAATTAAAAATAGAACACATATATATTGAAAATAATATGACCGATTGTCGTTATAATTTATTACGAAATATCTGAATATTCTAATAAATCACTCTTGGACAGTATTCAAAACAAATAAGGAAGTCGAGAATTGATTTAACTCGTAGCTCTAACATTAAACCTTAAGCACTTATGTATTTGTGTGTAAATAATATAGTCCACGGGTAGGTTTATATGCTACTGTTAATTATGTAGTTTGAATAAAATTAGGCTTGGTTAAAAAAAAACCCGTTGATTTGCTTCTTTGAAGAATATTGAGAAGAAACGATTAATTATTATAACTAGAAATAATGTTTATTTGATTGACATTTTATATACGTTATATTTGTATTGTGCACGGCTAGCTTAACATTTATCTAGACAATGTAACAGATTAAACAAAAAATAAATTATCTAGATAAAAAAAACACATAATTATTAAATATCTAGTTTATAGATTTTTAAAAACTTTATAAGTTATATTATAATATTTACACAAACTTATATTTTAGATTATTTATTATAATATATAAAAATACAATATAGATAAAATCAATAAATTTAAATAAGTAAAAATAATGTTTAATATATATTAAAATATAATTGAACATTTTAAATTATCTGGACACTTTGTTATACTGTTTAATTAATTATAGACAAAATTAACTATATAATAAAACAATATTGATAAAAATTGAGTGATATTAATAAAACAATCGAATTATCTACACAGATAATTAGATGAAAGTTTTATTTGTCTACATAAAATAGAAAAAGATAGTGTGCATTTATTTTATCTAGATGATAAGATTAAAAGATAAACATGTTTATCTAAATAAGTTACAACACTAGCGGAGGGTGGTATATTCTGAGCATATGAGCTACAGATGACAAAAAAACGTGTTTGAACTAGCTCAACTATTCAATCAATTCATAAGATTATGACAACGATCCCTGAAATGCTTCTCAGTAGAATTTGGATGTTAATGACCAAAATTTCATTAAAATATGCATTTGAAAATGTTAAAATATGCAATTATATGCCATAAAATATATCAAATATACAAAAAATATTTACAAAATAAGGGTTATTAATAAAATTTAAAAAAAATTTTATACACTTTTAAATGTGTATTTAAAATTACTTTATTACAAAACACATAGTTATTAAATTTGAAAAAAATTATTAATTAGCTTCCGATCTATTAAAGTTTAATTGTACACAAATTAAGCACTTTAGTATCAGGATTACACTGTACAATTATTATTTTACTTATATTTTCAAATTTGAAAGACTTTCGTCGATCCAACAATACGTTTTTATAAATTGAAAATGATCACTCCACGTCTACAGAGTTGACTGGTGTATACTTAAAGTTAACAATGTCGTTATTTTCTATAGCATCAGGAAGCCCATCGAAAAAATTAACATTTATAATTGATGGTAATATGAACAATTTTAATATTATACTCATAATTTATAATATATATATATATATTCTACTTGATGCATTTATATACTCAAAAACGCCAAACATGCAAAAATATGCAAAATAAATTTGCATATTTTTAATCTAGACTTCATGAATCGAATATATATCATACTCTGATACAAATCTGAATGCGTGAAAAAAATGTGCAAAGTCATAAACATTCGAACTCTATTTATCAGTTATTCGTAATAAAATAGTAACGACACTTTTCTATAATTTTTGCGAGAACCAAATTTTCGTAATTTTGAAATTCTTGTGGTAATGGAAAATACAAAATGTTCGTGGAATGATAATTATTGTAATTTCGTGCTGTGTTGTTCTGCATGCTTGTTTTTTACTTCTTTCATGCGAGGCTTCGTGGAGGCATGACGAATAATGTGATAAAACATATTTTAATATACATTGAGACTTTTTGCGATTGTTGCGATAAGTCTTTGTGTTTTTCAAATTGTAATTTTTATGGTAAGCAATTTCGCTGAAAATAAAACGTATTATTATGTCCATGTCGCATTATAATTATTTTTGCTTTTCAACCATCCGTTTACGAAAATTTCCGTATTCCTATCCATTTCCATTAAAGTGCTTCTAATGCCGTGAAAAAGATAATTAGTGTGAGTTTATTTTGTACGTCTATATCGTCCAATAATAATCATATTACATTTTATATAGTGCAATTTTATTATATAGCGGAGAGAAGATGTATACCATTATACTGTATTAACCTTGTGGTCTTGTGGGTTTACACGTAACCTTGTAAAGACTATTTTTAAGAGTTTACAGTTTTTTCAAAAAGTTGGGTTTTTGAATAACAATTTTAGAAGTTATTCTTCGTTAAAATATTTAATTTTGTCCAAATTTGAATTTTAAGGTGTCCCGTCAATAGATAGCGGATAATTGATAGCACGACAATTCATAGCGGTCAATTGATAGCACGTAAATTGATCGCGAGCGACTTTTCATAGTAGGACAATTTATAGTCGTATAGAATTCCAAAATAAAATAAAACCGATACTATATATCATAATCGGAAACTTAATATTACTATCTAAAATAAGGCAATAAAGATAATGAGACTATTCAGTACCTATACCTTACAGTATATCAGTTGTTAGTTGTCGGTAGAACACCATATAATAGTACTACTTCTAACAATTACCATTTACCTGTATAATATTGTAATTTTAAAATGTCTTTAAAATATTTAAAAAGTAAAACAATTCATCACACCCAACAATATGGAAATTCATAAATGCATTGCAAAAAGAGGAGCAAGTAAATAGAATGAAAATAGAGCAATATGTTGCTAGGATAAAACCGCCATCAAAAAAAATTTATAAAGATCGGAATGCTAAAATCAAAAAAAATTGTTTAGATTATGAAAATAGAACAATTGAAGACTATCTAAGAGGCATAGCATAATTTAATTTAGGTTAGGTATAACAGTTAGGTATATTTAGGCATAACATAATTTCCAGCTACAGATATAATAATTTTTAGGCAACATAAATATTATATTATAAATTATAATATCAATTAATATCGTCAAATTTTTATATTATACTTTTTTTAGGCAACATAAATATTGTTTAATTTTAATTTTGACTTGTAATATTTATTACTATACTATATTTGTATAAATAATTTATTTTATTATTATTTTTAACATAAATATTGTAGTATAATATCAATCAACATCGCCAAATTTTTATATTATACTTTTTTTAGGCAACATAAATTAAATTATTATAATTAGAATTCTATACGGCAATTCTATTCTACAAATTGTCCTACTATGAAAAGTCGCTCGTGATCAATTTACGTGCTATCAATTGACCGCTATGAATTATGGTGCTATCAATTATCCGCTATCTATTAACGTATATACGAATTTTAAATGTCTATAAAAAAAAAAAAAAAACCAATGTTCATATTTTTTAGATTATTTGAGATTACAGTATGAAATACTTATAGGATATCTTGTCTTAAAGTTTCAACTTTTAGTTATAAAAATTGATCATTTTATAAACTTACCCATAAAATAATTTAAAAATGTTCATGATTTTGATGAATTTGGTCAAAATTTAAACATCAAACCCTCATAAATATTAATGTGATAAATTCCGGTAATTATTTTTTTTATTTAAAATAGAAAATTTTATGAGGAATTTTGTATTTATTTTAAAATATTAGATATAAAGAAAATTTTTTCTTGAATTTTTACTCGAAATAATTTGAAATTTGTCGTGATTTTAATGCATTTTATCAAATTTCTAACATTAAATGTTTATAAAAATATTGTGCCTATGTATTTTTAATATTTTTTGATAAGTATATATGAACGTTTTTTGAGGAATCTTGTATTAATATTTATACTTTTTGACTGAGCAAATAATTATTGAAATTTATAGAAAAAAAATGTTGAAATTTTAAATGTCTATAATTAAATTAAATATAATCAAAATACTTTTAAATCTGTATCATAATATTCATAATGCTCATAAAAACATTTAGTGAAAATTTCAAGTATCTATACTATATCCGATTCTGAATTACACCAAGAAACTAAAATCGATTTTGTCATAAATAGTACTACGTAAAAATCCGGATTTTCTTTAATTTTTTTTCTTTTTTTCCAAATTTTTTTAAAAACATTAAGATTTTTTTTACTTTGACCTTTCAAAAATACAAACTATACCTGATTTGCTAGGTACAGAAATCCTCCTTAAAATTGAAATTCGAAATAATATTTCAACTACAATTATCGTGTAGACAGACACAAAATTGTAAAATTAATACCTACATTCATCACTCCACTCAGAATCTAAAAAATTAAAACTATGCATTATTTGTATTTGAAGGAAAATGAAAACCAAATTTTTAGCAGTTGCAACAACATAAAACCAAACAGTTAAAATAGTAGCCCACTAAATTGATGTATTTCAAGTTTTAAATATTTTTGTGTAGAGAATATTAAAACCGCATAACTTATACAAATTATGTTAATTATCTTGATTGTTTGGCGAATTATCTTAGTCTTGATCTTGAAATTAAAATATTTTGAATGGAAAATTTTTTTAATTTTTAAGTTATTTGAATAAACTTTTGTATTGCACAATATTGTAATAACAAAAAAAGACTATAAAAAATGTTAACTAAATTTTTATTTTAGTAAATAATTGACTATTTAAATATTTTTAAAAATTACAAAGCCTATCTAATAATGATATATTTAATATTTCCAAATAAACTGATTCCCAATGACCAAATCTGTTAACAAAAGACTGTATATAACTTTAAAATTATTCTTTATACCCTCAAAACGTATTAATGAACAAATCATTTTTTTAAAATTTTTTTAATAACTTACTCTCAGTCTTTTCCACATAAGTTAATAAACATATTATTGATCTATTAGTTATTTATTAAACATTGGTCCTAATATGGACAAAAAATTATATTTTTATTATAACTCGAAAGTCCGTATGACGGTATTTATTCGAGTAATACAATACAAATCGAGTTTATAATATTTGTTTGAAATTACACCCAAAATAGAATGGTTTTAATTTGATGCATTCATATTTAAATTGTTGTGCTATCCATTAATCTGACTTCAACTACCGAAATTATTTGTAATTTCGACCGTAAGAACCATTTCGCAAAAAATGTTTGAAAACAAAATGAGATAATTCGGTTATTTCGTAAATTGTTCGAGACGAATTATTGTGCTTATTGTAGCGTTAAAAATATTAACAACTTATATCTGTTGTTTGGAATTTATTTTTTGTTTCGGCGTTACGTGAACAACATTTCTCTAATTAAACTATGTTTTGTTCAAATTACGTACAGGCCTCATGGCTAAATTTTAGTCAATTTAAAATGGCCTGTGACTGAAATGAGTCGTAAATATATTTTCTATAGCCACTAACTATAATTATTTAGTTAATGTATAGTGTATTGTAGACATTCAAACTTATTTTCTTGCATTTGACAAAAGAAAAACGGATTCGATCCAAGGTAAGTGGAAAAATTACAGTTTTAAAATATTGCCTCACGTAGATATTTTTAATTGTTTGTTTTACTATATTTTTCTAACGGCGGCGTTTAAGTCTCCACCCCGCTCGCGGATACACAATAATACGACAGAGATGCGCATTATACGCAGTTGTGAATTTAATCGGTTGCAAGCAATTTTGCAATTTTGTATTCGTAATTATTGCTATTTATACAAATTTTCATAATATAATACAATCATTCAAGCAGAATTGCAAGACGTCTAATGGTAGCACATACATTAATTTGTGAGCTTCGCATGTGTGTGTTTTAGTATTGAAAATACTAAACGTACGTATATATATAAGTACAAGGAGAAACCGCGTGGTGGAATACAAACTGAAATATTATTCAGAATAAACTACGAGGAAAAAAAATATGACAACTCTGGACGCGTGTGTGTGTGTAGTGCGTATACCTTTAGTGTTTTTCACGTTGCTTCTGTTGATGATGAGCTGTTAGATAATAAAAAATAAAAAAAAAATCGCTTTTTTTTCTCTCGCATAAGGTCAGGCATGTGTTTAATTAATAGGAACAAACCGGATTTATAATATTACTGTGTTTACACTATTTATAGTGGTTTTGTAGTATAGTCTTGAACCTTGATCATCAACTTTATTGCATGACGTGCGCAGTCCTTGAACGTATACGAATTTCTTCGCGTCGATTAAACTGCAATCCGCGTACAGAGAGTACATTAAAATCGCGTTAAACACACACGGCTCTTCAGCGATAATAATATTACAAAATCATAACCGCTATACGAGACGACGTTATGGCCTATAATAATAACAATATCGCACACAGCAGTCCGACACTCGATTGGATCTGTGACTATAATATATTATGTTCTAAGACCCTGATAAACACGACGATCGCTATGATATTGTGTATGTTGTCTTCGAGCCCGGGGCCTCCAGAGTTGGCAGTTTCTTAAGACATTCTTCGTACCACACGAGACTCGTCAAATGTTCACTAAATACATTTATATCAATATGGCTGTGGGACGTTTTTAGAATATGTTACTTTTTTACCAGCAAATAAAAAAAAATACGGTTTTGGATTAAAAACTCGTTTAAATTCACCAATGCCTCGTGGACATTTACATACTTAAATATGTTTTTGACTTTTACGGGTTCTTGATGATATTTAATTATTATAAATTATTTGATAATAATTATTATTTTTAGCATAATTTTTAATACCAAACTAAGTTTTTCTCTAAGCTCAGAAATTATAAAAAAATAATGCAATATTTAGGTTTCATCAAGCGCACACGTGGTTCTTTTTCGGAACTCATTACTCTAAAAATACTATATTGCTCTAGTTCGTTCCAACCTAGAGTATTGCCCTATAGTCTGGTTAAATAATACATTAAAGCAAAATAATATGAATTTATTAGAATCAGTTCAAAATAACTTTTTACCATTTAATTCATTTAAATTTAATATTTTTAGACTTCCTCATAATTCATATACGATATTTGTTTAAACTTTCTTAACCTTACTCCATTAAATGACCGTCATTTATACTCCTGCTTTCAAAATGTTTACACAAATTGTTATTCGGTGTTATTGACTATCCAGAAATGTTTAAAAATAATTAATAGCTTTAATACAAGAAGTACATTGACTTTTTATCCAATTTTCTCTAACAAAAATTATATTTTAAATTTTCCTGCTAATCTTTTAATGAACGAAGGTAATATCTACTTTTTTGATTATATTTAATACTTTTTTACAATCATTTACCTTGAACTATAATTTACACTATTTGTATAATGTATGTTCTTTTATTATTAATTTAATTAATACTGTGTTATATTTAAATAATAATAACGTTAACAATTTAGCCTACATTATGCACCACGCAATATCATGTGATGTAATAGGACACTTGTCCGTATATATTTGTAAGTAAATAAATAAATAAATAAATAAATGAATGAATATTTACATAAATCATAATAAAGTTATGGATTTGTCGTGTGTTTAAAATAAGCTCACGTGACGTATATTGTTGTGTGAACATTTTTCTTCGGCGGTACTATAATTATAATGTAAAATCAAAAAAAATTGTTAGAGATGTGTATAATGCAAGATGTCTTACTATGATTTTTATCGTACTTACCAGCCAATTGACTAAACATTAAAACATTAAAAGTAACTATTCATGTACATGTTATCATGGAATTTAAAACATTCTACTTTTAAAATATGTGCACGCGTATTCGCAAAAACAAAAATGTCATTATTTACAAACTAATTAAGTTTGGTTGATCAATAAAAATTACAGCTAGCAACAATGTATAACAATACGAAAATTTTTGAGTCTAATGCAGTAAAACACATTTAAAATGATATTTATAAAATATTAATTAGAAAAAAGGTTATTATTACAGTGATTAGTACGGTGAAACATAGTAGAATTGAGTATGGGTCATAAGTATAAATCATAACCAGGGTTAAGATTTTATAGGATTTTTCATTTTTTTATTTTGTGATTTACAGGATATAATTTTTCAAGTACATAACGTGATCTTATCATCAACAAGTTTATATAAACAGGAAAATTCAAAATTTATGTTACAGCCATTTTAACTCATAAATATTCAAAATACAAATGAATGTTTAATACGAAAGTTTTTTGATTTAGAAACATATAATATGATTTGTACATTTTATAATTTTTTACAATATATTAGGGATGTTTTAGGGGGTCAATTTTAAAAACTCAAATGGGAATCTATATTTTTTTGCAAACATAATATGAAAACATTTTTCTAATGTTGAAAAATGTGCTTAACAATATTAATTAATGCAAAACTCTATGCTTGAGAGATATTTAAAGTTTTATTAAACTAATAAACTACTATAAACTAATATTGTAAAAATTATAGAATGTACAAACAGATGTTTCTAAATCTAAAATCTTTCGTATCATTCATTTTTCTCTATTTTGAATCAATAAAGTGGCCGTAACATACATTTTGAATCACTCTGTACATATATAATACCTAGCTAGTAAGTATAGAACTGCAGATCTTCGCAAATAATATATGTCTACAATAATATGTAATCATTTCGAGTTTATTAATAGGTACCAACTACGTGTTTTCTATTTTTCCCTATTTAGTTTCTAATAGTTATTGAATATTGATACCTGCAGTTGCATATTAAAAATATAATTGCTTGAAAATTCGGGAGAGCTTATATCTCTAAATCTATGGTTTTTAGAGCTCATCTAACCCATGTGCCCCACTAAAGTCGGTCGACCTTTAACCGGATTTCCGTATTGATTAACAGCTGTTGGGGCACACGGAGGGCGCAGTGTCTGAGTCGCTCAATAACTATTATGTCGTGGCCGCGTACATCAAGCCCAGAAAAGCCGAAGGTGGTGGATATTTGCTGTCAGAGAGGAAAAGTTCGAAGCTGTCACGTACGCCGGACGCCTGTCGGGTTACGCCAGTGGTCACAACTATTGTGGTCTCGTGTTCTCAATCGACACGTTGTACCCGAGCAAACCTTTGAGGGGCAAGATCCGTGAGTCGGTGGTTATTTTAACTATATATTATAGATGCATACAAATTTCGCGCGGTGAAATATTTTAGTCGCCTGGTGAGTAGTAATTTTTAATAACTGGGTGACATCTTTTTTTTTTTTTAATATAAAGTTAATTAAATCAATCGCAATAACGTATTATAATATGAGGAATAGAATTAAAATTAGTTTCACTATTGAATTAAGTACAGAAATATTCGACTACTGTTATTTGTCTAAAATGTCTCCTCTAAGAATCGGTTTTCATCGATACTCACATTAATTTATCGTTGAATTAAAATTTAACACATCCAATATTGTAGTTAACATACATTTTGAATCACTCTGTATATGATATTAAATACGGTTTTTATTTTGTATTTTTAGATAATTTTTGACACCTTTCCTTGATGGTGGTTATATTATATCTGTAGTGTAAAAAATATCGTAATTCATTTTTATGAAGATAGTCCGAAAAATATAAAATAACAGTTTCGGTGATATGGAGAGTATCTATGTTTCGCATTAATATCTACATTTAGTGTTATGATTTTAGGGAGTGTATATGGATTTATTTGCGATAATATACAATATGACGAAACAAAAATCCTCTCTAGCTAGTCGTTTGCGACTTTATGCTACGGAATTTGGCGTCGACGTCTTTTCTACTGACGGACTAGTAGTACTTAAGTCAATTTTTAGGCGATTTTAGTCTTTTAATTTTAGGTTTTTTAAGCTATTCAATTCCTAGCCGTGGTCATAACTTTGTCCACGCAAAGATATTTGATAAAATGATAACATCATGGTTATAACTATGTTAACTTTTATAAAATTATAATATCGTTAACGAACGCGATAATAGTTATTTTATTTAGCTTCGCAGCATATCATACGCACTCGTCGTAACCTTCGGTGATAATCGGCTGACACCGGCACGTCCGATCGCCCCCACCCCGTCACGCGACAGTGCAGAATTTTAATAACAACAACAATAATAATAATCACACCTGTGGCTCGCCAAGTACCCTTAAAAGATGCGGTTCGCCGTCTTGACCGATTCTGTCGATCGTTCGCCGACACGCAACTGTCAGTTTTTTTCCGCGCGACTACGCTCGATATTAAATTAGATATAATATTATATCACATCGTGCAAACAAAAACATTATCATCTGATCCATTAGTCGTAAATTTGTCAAGTTTTATAGTCCATCATATATATTATAAATCATAATAATAATATGCACTTGGGTTTCGACGATCGGCGCCATTTCACCTGCGAATGTACAATTTTCAGCCGTTCCCGAGTATTCACGAGACGCACACGATAATACAACTGCAAATATACAAATATTAGAATAATATTATTATATTAGTGAGGAGTGTACGCCTCCACTGTACCGTCGCCACCTGCAGTACCAACGAAAACGACGGCGTGACAAGAGAGCGGAAACAAAATTGTGAAAAACATAAAAATATTTATAATTTTTATATTTTAATATTTTATCCAGAGCGCATCGTATCGCTGAAATGTTGGCGGCCACAAAAACGATTACAGTCTTCGCATACTTGGCGATAACTAATTGCGGAATTTTCCACGCCTTGCCGATTGTTGATGAACCAAGTAAGCAAAAATACCAAAAAAAATAAATAAGTATCTTGATGACGTTTCGATCAAATCGATTTATTGTTTAGCGCGTAAATAATAAATTTGCTATTAGATAGAATACAGGTATCGGTTTTTTTTCCTATAAAATGTGTTCGGTGATATTGTAGTAATAACAGCTAAAGTAGTAGAAAAAATGGTTTGATTTTAAACTAGTACTTATAGAGGTACTATTAAGTGGTAAAAATAAAAATTCCCATTATTTTTTAAAATAATCGGGAAAAATAAAATAGTAATTAAAGAAAAACAGGAATTTATAAGTAAAACTAGCAGTTTTCGACGAAATTGATTTTGATTTTTTTTTTTTTTAACTCAAAAACCAACAGCTATAAACACTTCACATTTTAACCAAATGTGTATATTAGAATTTTATGTAAACGATGATAAAAATTTTAACAAATAATTTTGATACTTGAAATTTTTACCAAAACTTCATTTTATAATTTTTTATATAAGATAACATTTTAAAAATATTTTAGCTTTTTTAAAGCTGCTTATAGGTATGAGAAACTTTCTTGTTTTTTTTTTTAAATTATTGTTGATAAAACGATTTCTCTCAGTTAAAAAGCTTAAAAATTTAATATAAGGTTCCTTATAAGTATTTATTAAAGCAATTTTATAGTAATAATTAAGATATAAAGTACACTTTTTTTATAAGCATTTTAAGTTCAAATTTTGACGAATTCATGAAAATCATGAAAATTTGCAAACTATTTTGTAGTTAAAAATTTTAATTCAATTTTTATAGTTAAAGATTGAAAATCCAAACAAAAAAAAACTAAAAAAGATATAAGCGCCATTTTTTTTTTATAGACATATTAAAAATATTGCTAAAATTAGATGTTTAAACACATATTAAAATAACAATGATAGTTATTTTGTTACAAAAATATTTTCACGAGAATTTAAAAATTGTACGTAAATTATTATATTTTACATAGTACACGATGACATTTTCAAAACATTTAGATTAGGTTTACGCCGTTGCCTATTTATAGTTTATACTATAATATAGTTTAAAGTAAAGTTTTTTACTTGAATTAATAGCAATATTTTAATTATTTGATAATAGGCTGACAGATCGTCTCAGCTCAGAATTTTTTTTCGCGTGCAATGAATTCAAATTTAACACATCCGTGACAATGACCTACCCGATGACGAGGTACACTTGTCTTCTGCCGTACTGCAGAGGAGTTATTTACTTCACCCATTTTTTTTTTTTTTTACTAATAAGCAGGGCTCGAATTCGAAGAAAAAAAATTAACTATTTACAATCTGAACGTTATACAATTTTCGTGTTTATCGTTATTCAGAAGTAGAACGTTGTACGAGTTTTGCATTTATCGTTTACCGTTAAAAGTAATATCTAATGCAGGGAATATAATAAATTCTTGGATTGGTTGCTATGGTAAAAATAAATCGCGTGGAATAAATATTTCTACGAAACCAATCGCATTATAACTTTTAAGTAAACGGATTGTTTCGTTTTGCGTTATTATTTGTATGATATTCCATAAAATACGTGTTGCGTTACGTTTTGTTTAATGATATTATGTTGCATATGTCTCGTTAATCGTTGTATTTTGTTTTGTGGTATTTAATTATTTTTGTTTACAGTTTTCCGTTTTAATTACGTTTACAAATTTCAATCGTTTCAACAACAACAAAATTTTAACATTTGCGAGCCCTGCTTATAAGTATTGTAGTCTAGAATATAACAGGCGCAAACTGTGAATTACTATGAATCTGTGGTGCTTTACTCGGTCTGTCTAGACTTTAAATGCCACGAGATATGGCTTACATTTTAAGAAAACGTATCTCGTCTCGAATTATAAAACCAATGATCGGACTTTTGAACAAATGAACTTCCTGTTGGCGAGTGATGATGAGTTATATCCGGTGATGGGGGTGGGGGGGGGGGAGATGATCGGGTAAATCATTTTATTCTGATTTTCTCTTTCGTTTATCGCGTACACGTGACGTGTAAAACGTCCATAATATTAGTTTATCGCCGCTTAAGTATTGCGAGTGAAATAAGACCACTGAAGTACACAACGACAATAGTACTATCGTGATATTATTATCTCCGACTAAAGCGTACATAAGTACCCATCGGTGAAAAAAATTGAACATATCTTCGGTTAAGTAATAATCGTTCGTACCTATATCGGACATCATCCAGTGCCGTGCTGTTGTGTGTCTGCAGTTTACCAGTGAATAAGTTTCTCGTACGATTGAAAACAGTAAAACACACGTGTGCACTAAAATAATAGTGTAACAGGCGTATACGATATACGTTTAAAACTGTTAGTTTTTAATAAAAATGCGAGTTTTCTTGCGTGAAAAAATACGAAATATTCAAAACAAAGCGAAACGATTAAAACACTTTTTTTCTAAAATTTAAATAATTACTACGTCACCTTTTTTTTATAACGGATTTCAATTCATTTCGGATTCGCCCGTGCAGTATGACACTAGGTGAGATGTAGTTTACTTATCCGTGTAACTATGGGCTCACATTTTTTCAAACTTACTATTCATTGTGATGACATAGTTTAGGTATTTGTTCGACACGTTATTGTTGAATATTAAGCTGTTTCGAAGCTTAGAGACGGTTATGGTATTTTTTCCCTATATCGTATTCGTTAAAAAAAAAAAAAAAAAAACTACAATTACGCTATTCACACAGTCACTGTTGTATACAAACCCGGGCTTGAGTTTAAAAAAAAAATTTCGTTTTGCGTTATTTTCGTTGCACAATTTTCGCATTGATCGTTATTTAAAAGTATAACGTTATACGCGCTTTTTGTCTATCGTTATTCAGAAGTAAAACGCTGTACAAGTTTTGCGTTTAAAGTCACGGGAATTGGCTGAGATTAGAAATATAATAAGTTCTTGGATCAATCGCTAAGATAAAAATAAATCTCGCGGAATAAATATTTCTACGAAACCAACGTTACGACTTTTAAGTAAATGCATTTTAAACGATTTCGTTCTGCGTTATGATTTGTTTAATTATATAGTATTATATATTTTGTTCGCCGTTTCAATTAAACGTTTACGAATTTCAATGGTTTCAATTTTTTTTTCGTCGTATTGATACGAGTATTGATGGTACTCCGGTTTATCGCCATTGTTCTGGCCGAACACACCAACGTATTGTATCATTTTTTTGTGATAAAATACTGCGCGCGCAAAAAAATATTATCAACCTTTTCTCTGATAAGGCGCGCGCGTCGAAAGTTATTTCATACTCTATAGTCAACCTCGCCGCGTGCGTCGATCGTCTGTGCCGGATATGATAAACATAATCGAAAGCACAATACGTACACGGACTGTGTTATATTATATTGTAATACCTTATTATACCTATCCATAATATTATACACAGTGTGTTCGTTTTGTCGTGCGAGCCACTTAAAATGATTAACGGTCGTAAATAATATTATGAATTACACAAAAGTTTCGGGTAAAAGGATTTGGCTTCAAAATAGGAAACATAACCACGGTTTCTATATAATTATAGTGCAATATTATTTTCGATTGCTCGTAGTTCGGTACGTTTTTTCATTTGACGATTGTTTTGCTGTGGTTTAAACCGAATTCGCCAACGATAAAACGGCAGGGCCGCACGAGTCGTGTTTTTTTTTTAATGTTTTACGCCCGTACCTCCCACGCCGAAAACATCGACGGACAATCGATTTACCGGATAGGTAAAATTATATTATCTTTCGACGTCATTTTAAATAGTTTCAACAGCTTACGACGATCGTTATGAATATTGCGTATTATTCTTTCTCTGTAATAATATCGAACAATACGCGCGTTCTACGTACATAATCATATAACATATTATAATGCGCTCATCGATTTGGTCCGTAGTTTTTTCTTTTTTTTTTTTATCGAGTTAACGTTAATCCGCTGAAACCCTTCACTATTTTAATACCGCGTTTCGGCCGAGTGTCGTTTCGATTATTATCGGTCATAAGACACCGGACTGCACACACGCGCACACACGCGCGCTCGCACATCATAAAATAAAATATAAATGCACGGCGGCCAATAATACTGTACTGTGATTGTATATGTGTAGGCATTCGTGAATCACGATGACTATTTATAGTTGGCGCAGGAAAAGATTTTGGAGGGAAAAAATTCAACGGAAAGCATAAAAACCGACATCGGCGCAATACCGCGCACATTGCTATACGCGGCGGACTCGGTCTATACTAACAAACATCAATAATATCGTATAAATATTTATAAAATAATAAATCCGCATAATTGGCTTTGCGATTCGTACGATATACGGTTTCGGCCCTGTCGCGCACACCACCCGCGTTCTCGTCGACAGTCGTCTTGCCCAGTCTTGCCGGTGGCCCTACCCGAACAGACATTTTTTTGTCGTCCGGTCCACAAGACCTAAAAAAAATAAAAATATTACAATATCTAAGCTCGATAATGTCGGTTCTAGGTCCATTCTCTCCGCCCGTGACCAAAAGGCAAAACTCCATTCCGGTGCACTACGTGACGGGTACACACTACGAAGTCGGATACAGCGTCGTAAGTATATGATATTGACCTATACAGACATAATCCTATCATAATCTATACATCAGGACTCAAGTCGCCGAGGAGGTAACAACGAGAGCACTCTTGCTACCCCTTAAAATCTTTTGCGGTAACGAGCGTACCGTCGGGTGTCCTAAATAAATTAAATTCCATATTTGTCGTTTAAGTTTTTAAAATGTACACGATATTTTATTCTCAGACCGAGGGGTATACAAAATAACACATTCCGTGACGGGCGTGATAGTATTAATTATATATAACATATTTATGTCGTACAAACGAATGATACGAGTTTCTTCAAACACGTAATCACAAGGCGATTTTTCGTAAATAATTAATTTTACAACAGACTTTTGACTTTAGTGACGCCCCTGAATTAGGTATCTAATACGCAGTGAAACCTCGACAACACGAACGTCTATAAGTTGTCGAATTTTCGACAACTCGAAGGAATTTTTTTTTTGGCCCCTCCGCCAAATATGTACTTATATTATGTACGTAAAATTTTTTGCTACAACTCAAATCATCGATTACTCTATTTTTTTTTTTTGTCCCTTATCGATTTGAGTTACCGAGGTATTCCATTCGTCGAGTGATATCGTATGAATTTCGTATTTCGTAAAATATGATTTTTGCGACACGACAATATTGTGCACGACCGCAAAGTGCATATAATAGACAGAGATTCCGAGAACTATAATGTTGTTATTATATTATGGCGATGTCAGACGGCTCTCCTGGCACAACTTTGTGGCAACACGAATCGGAAGATTTTTTTGAAAATGGGTGCGATTCGTTATGACGTGTGTTGATAACCAACATTATTAAGTACACAATATTTATGACGTTCTCGTACATTAGAGACGAGGAAAAAACCGTAAAATGGAAAACACGATATTCTTAGATGTACTAACACTACCTATAACTATAGGTACTACAATTACGGTTGACCGATTATATTTTGTACCAATATTATAAGTTTTAGTAAATTTTTCAGTGTGATCATAGGTGCTATATAATAGTTGCCTGTTGTTTGAGTTATCTCAGAAGCAATTTTTTTTTATTTGTTTATACGGTACGTGGGTAACGATAAGGAAAAAAAAATACTTGAACACGCTTAATAATATATAGGTTAGCTGGCTAGGTAATAATTTAGTTATACCCATTATATTATATTTGTACAAATAATTATAAAATATTACCATTATTATATCATAATATAATATAATATCGTAATGAGTGGGTGAGGAATTTTTAGGAATTGCCGGGAACTTTTAGCCGATTTAAAATAAATTTATTAATTATTTGGTGCGTACCTATATAGTAATGGTGATTAATTATAGGAATATACCATAAAACTCGACTGTTGTATCATCGTTTCTTTTGATAAACGTTAGGAGTATATCAATATTTCAATATGGTTTTAATTAATTTTAATTTTTGTTTTTATACGTTTGTTGAGGCCAGTGCCAAAGCAATGTCAGATTAGATAAGGTGAACCCGAGTTCATGTTAATTATTAGACGTTTCGTTGTTAGATGGGGGTTTCATTTTTTTGAACCGTATTTGATCATAATTTTGTTTGTTTATTTTATTTCATATAACATTGTACGTTCGTATACAATACTTTCTTCCTTATATTATGATTAATATCCGTTTGGTTGTCAGCCGGTCGGTCGCCACTATTACTATCGACACTGCTCGCTGAATTATTGTCGATTTAAAAAAATACAATATCATCTTTTGATATATTTTAAGGCTTTGACTTCATCCTCGTTGTCCCTGCAGAGGCGTCGTCACGTCTCGTCTTTGTTTATTGACACCAAACGGATCGAAATCTTCTGTTATTATTTCGTACATAATAATATTATCGTATGATATATTAAGTCTATAATAAATAGTCAATATAAATTCGCGACAATAATTTTTGTTGAGGTGCGTCAGTACTAACACGCAATAATGTAGCTCACTCGTGATCAAAAAAATAAAAAAATAAACGATGCGTAAATAATAATATTATGTAATAATTATTATCATTGGCTATGATAATTTGTAGTTTTAAATTGTATAGTATAGTCGTATTATACAGATACTAGGAAGTTGATATGCTCGAAGAGACGACTGTTTTTCCTGGTCAGTTGTCTTGATAAAACTGCATAATAATAATAATATCTGTGACAGTTTTATTACACACGCAGATATTTACCCGATGTACGAATATATTGTGTTGTAATGCCTTGTAAATACAACAAACATGTCAACAAGCCGTCAGCGTTTGATGTGTTAATGATAATAATAATATATAGATTTTAAGTCGTTTGTATGCAATTGAGATTGTAACTGCAACTGCAACTGAAATTGCAACTGCGACTGCACACTTATATAGACCCGTTTCGCGGTGCTTCTATAAGCGATATTATAATATACGATCTATCAATCGTTTTATCGAGATTACGTTTTATGATTAAACGTCTGGAATTTTTTCTTGTGCGCCTATTTTTTTTTTCTATTAAAATATATAATATTATTTTAACTACACGTATTGAATAATATCATTAAATTCCCGAATGTTTACCTTCTTTTACACAGCAACGTAAATTTGAACGTAATGTCGAATCCGATTAGGTGATTTTTGTCAGTTGAATTCCATTTTTAGACTCTAAAATATTAATAATCACGTACTCGTAATAATAATATTAATAGTGTGCACAGACGTTATCGCGTGTGTAATAAAATATACTAATAACAACATAGAGTGTGATTGTCTCTGTATCCATTCGCTCAGGTGTTATATGGTTTTATCTCCTCCTCGACCTTTTACATTAACTGATGTTAGTCGTTGAAATTGACCATCGAGGATTCGATGATTAGGCTAATAAAAATTGTAATAAGAATAAAAAGAATAACAAGAATTTAAAAAAATAAAAAACGGTTATCATTCTCGACACGATGTTCTTAGTCGTTATCATAATACGCTTTACGCGCATAGGTTTAGACCGTTGGTACATATATTATTCCGATATATCTACTGCATTTTACTTTATTATTCCGCCAATTGTTTGCAACGTGTAGACGATTGAGAAACAACAAATCAAAATAATTGTCTGAAATGTATATCGTACAAAGTAAATTTTTACTTCTTTAGTTTTTTTTTCAGTCTTTCCCGAAACGTTGCGCTCGTACGAAGGATTTAGTGTAGGAACTCAAATTTCAGTGAATTTTGAATACAATTCGTTTTGATTTCCAGCAAAATAAAACACACAAATAATATTGTGATCAATTTATATTAAATTATTCACGATAATCAAACGTTAATGGTTGGGGGGGGGGTGGAGGTAATAACTTCACACGTCGATGATAACGCCAATTCGTTAGTGAATTGATTGGATGCACGCCTAATCAGGAGATGTTTAAACTTATTAATTTAATTATTATATATAATTGAAACCATAATATAAGATATTACTAAATAATGCTACAATTAAAAAATAATTAAAAATTTAAAAACGGAATATTTGACAATAATTTTTGTCATAATTATATTAATTATGACAAAATATATTATTATTTAAAATCAATTAACTACACACTATTCATAATTCAATCGACAAAGTATCCATACCTACCTAATAATTATACATAACATCGTTTATAAAAGCATTATAAAATAGTATAATATTATCGTGTTATTGTTTAAAAAATAGTTATTAATTTATTATTAACGTTTATAAATAGTTCATCGTGAACACTTAAAATGAATAAATAGATATTATAATTATTGATTGAGTATGCTGATTTGTTTTTAATTTACTCATTGAGAGAGACTGTTGAGTTAACGTCGATAGTAGATAAAATTAAATTTCAACGTACAATTTTTAGATCAAATATTAATAAATTGAATATAATATGTACAATTATTATTTTACACATTGATGCAGCTCACACCAGCTATCTAACATGAAACAAAAAATACGAATAATATCCTTGTAATTATTATTATTGAGAAGTATATTATATCGTGTTAATTACATTAGTAATTACTAGGTACAGACGGTAAGGTAGATAATTATAATTTATAATTTTACAATTTCAAGAATAATTAATTATTGCGTACAAATTAATAACGCTATAACACTACCTAATATGTGACTATTATACGACCTACTCGTTATTGAAATATTAACATTTAAAATCACATTTTTTGTTATAAAATAAATAAAAACTTAAACAAGTGTTTTTCACGATTGTGGTATCGTAAACAAACAAGCCGTTCATTAAGCTAGGTACTTAATTTACTAATCGGATTGAGACGGCATAGCTACCTACCTATTTACCATAATAATATATAACTGCTTTTACAACCATCGTAAAAATTGAAATTGTATTATACATTATATTATATTATAGGTTCACTTTATTATAATCTTGACGAGTCGAATTCTCATACGTCATTTACATATTAAACAAGTATATATTTTTATTTTAAAATAATACGTCAAAAATGATACTATAAAATTATGGTAAAACCATACGGAAAATATTATACCCGAAAAATTCCAGTAATTCGATATAAGATCTGTTTGTTTTAACCATGAACTTGTTCATTGGTTGGTTTCCGGTACCTAATTAATTCTTATAATATAATGACACCTAAATAATATAATATATATACAGAGTGATTCGAAATGTATGTTATAGCTACAATGTTGATTCGAAGTAGAGAAAAATGTATGATGCGAAAGTTTTTTGATTTAAAAACATCTAAAATGATTTGTACGTTTTTTAATTTTTTACAATATTTTTGAGGGCGGTTGATTTTAGAGATTTATAAAAACTTTAGATGTCTTTCAAACATATAGTTTTCCATTAATTGATGTTGTTCAAGCACTGAAATGTACCAAAAAAAATCTTCATATTATTATGTTTGCAAAAAAGGTATAAGGTTCCATATGATAGTTTCTAAAGTCGACCCCCTAAAACCCCCTAATATATATTGTAAAAAAATTATAAAACGTATAAATCATTTTAGATGTTTCTAAATCAAAAAAACTTTCGTATCATATATTTTTCTCTATTTTAAATCAATAATTTGGCCTTAACATAAGTTTTGAATCACCCTGTATGTATATTATATACGACTGCACCGTGTTGTACAACGTGTGTAAATAATAGCTATTTCAATTAAAACGAACACGGCCTAGGGATTTTAAAGACATTACATTCACGGTCAATATTTTATATATTTTGATATTTTATTGAACGTTGTCAATTTAATATATTATTACGCTTTTATTTAACCATGATTAGAGTCATTAGGACTTTCATGATTTCCGTACTAGAATAATAATTATTAGTCCATATACACAGGTGATAATTTAATGTGAAAGGTAGGCGCACTAGAGGTATAGGTAGTTATTACCTATAATTATTATAATTGAACATCTCGAGTAACCTATGTCGGTTGTCAAACGGTTGTACGGATTATATTATTGCCAATTAACGAGTCGTGTCCCGGCGAAATTTCTAGATTTTAATTTATAAAAATTATATTTACTGTTTTGGTAAACTTGCGCGAGTAAGTCGTGGATTGAAAAATTCAAATCGAGACATTTTTCCAAAACACGGTATTGTACATATTATATTTCATCACATTGCAAGAATAAAGTAACATGTCGTTTCGTCAATTGAAATAAAAAACGATTTTATTTTTTATAATATAATAATGTACAGAAACAACGTTATTTATTCTCATCGTTCGTGTAAAATAAAAGCGTACAATGAACACATAATATTAATGTAACGAACAAATTTCTCGACTTGAATTTATAAAATTTGTTTCCCTACAATTTGTAATTATTTTTATTTTTAATTTATATTAGTTATAGATATGATGAAACAACATTTATTTATTCTTGGACGATTTTCTCGGTTTGAATGTTTTGATCTCTTCGTCAAATCTACCGGAGACGATAACTCGTGTGACCCAAAAAATATAATCTACCAAACACAACTCGTATAACCCGAAAAGGGCCTAGGGGCACAGTTCGGTATTTGAGACACGACTCGTTTGCAGCCGATTATAATATCATTACGTGTCGGAAACGATGATTTTTTTTAAAATTTATTTTCGTAGTCTGCTACACAGCGATAGTGCGTAAATTGTGCGAACGGTTTTGCATGAAAAAATTATTAAAAAAAAAAAAATAGTATCCAACGCGCGACGATGTTTTTTTTTTTTTTTATCACGAGTTGTGCACAAAATATGCCAGCAGCCGTACGCGGAGATCGTCGAATCAATGTAATATTATTATATAATAGGTATTATTATTATTAAAAAACGCGGCCGCGCGGGTAAACGAACGACTACCGGACTACCTATTATATTACCTCGGTAATTATTATTATATTGTCGGTTTGAAAACGATTTCGACGTGTACCAGACATAATGATAATTTAATGAAATTGTGCTGTGCTGTGAGTACATACAGTGGCGATTCTCCTTCGACGGAACTGGACGACACTGACTACCGTCAGATCAGCCCACCGGGAGTGCACACGATAAATCTCGTCGGATTTACATTTTTTTTGTTTTCGAAGGTGCTCGGGAAGTGTTCCTCTTGCCGATTTGCAATACTCGCGTATATTAAATATTATTAATATGTTAATCTATTTATTATAATACAATAATAATCACCTTTCGTTTCCCCTATAATACACACGACTGCAACGGGTTATACTGCACAGTAATTATTATTATTATTATTATTATTATTATTATTACTGAATTAGGCGGGTATATCTAACTGCATTGCACAATATTACACGTTATGTTGATTAATTCGAACGCGATATTACAACGTTTTTTTTTTAAATGAATATTGCGAGGCTGCAAATTACAATTATAATAATACCTCTCATACCTATACGATAAACTTGACCGACCGGACTTCCGTCTGGTTTAATAATTAGGTTGTAACGTTTTTAACTGAATGCAAACGTATCAAATTAGGTACATTCTTATCTATACAGTAGGTATACATAATAATATTATGTTGAGTTCGGATAGGGTTGGGATTTTAAAGCGCCGGATAGGCAAGGTCTAACTAAGTATATAATAAGTCCACCAAGTTTTTGCATTGCCAACTTTTTAAACAGCTACGACTATAGTGTAATTTAATAATTCGATTAAATTACATTTTCTTCTAATGTTTGTACTAATTTCTCATTACCATATAAAAATAAAATTATGACCAAACCGGTCCATATCTTGAGCGGCTCACGAAGATTTTCTCGGTAACTCGCCTGCCCAATCCGGGTAAAACCGATTGTGAACTCGAGAGACGTTTCGCCGACAATAATTTTCGATAGATCGACTAACGTGTTGACGCAGATAGACTATATTTGTGCTTTCAGGGTGATTAGACAAAATATCACACTTAAATATTATGAAAATTAAAACTACACCATTTTTGAAGGTACCTCGCAATAATTTTAAATATGTATAATAATATTTATGTCAATGCGTCTCGGTGAATTAACAAATGTGCAAATCCCACTAGCCTGGATTTCGGGGAGAAAAATGGAAAATAAAATTAAACCCTCAAATAGTACAGCGGTACTCTTCACCAATCGGCGCCCCAAAACGCCTGGTAACTTAAAATTGTACGGTAATAGTATTCCTTGGTCGCCTAATATTAAATACCCCGGTGTAATTTTGGACAGTAAACTAACATGGAATCCACATATCACCTCCAAACTACAACAAGGCTACCAAAGACTAAAAGTTCTATACCCATTAATCAACCGGCAAACTGCATTAAGCTGGAAATGTTCTCTTATGCTTTATAAGCAAATCCTACGACCTTTACTTCTATACGCAGTCCCTGTATGGGGAAATTGTGCAAAAACCCACATACACAAAATACAAGTTTTCCAATCAAAAGTGTTGAGAACCATTTCTAATGCTCCATGGTTTGTACGCAATGATGCACTTCACAAAGACTTCCAGCTACCCACAATAAATGAGTACATAAAAAAATTATCAATTAACTTCTTCGACCACATCAATTCGGCTCACAATGCGAAATTTTATAAACTAAGTGACCCGCCTTCTGTACGCCGACTCAAGCGAGGACGCCCACATGACCTATTATTATAACTATAACTATATTTATTTAATTATTTTATTTAATTTAATTTTATTCTGTTTGTAAATAATTTAAAACCTAGCCAATAGTACCTGTATTACTAATTTATTTATTATATTACTAATTGTTATCAACTTTCCAAATGCTAAAAAAAAATAATGTAACTCAATAACATTAAGTTAGGATGACTCACGTCAGTAAAACTTTAATTAATAAAAAAATAAAAAAAAAAAAAACTAGCCTGGATTTCGAAGTCGTATTTCTTAATTGTAGGTTTTGACTTTAAATCTTTTCAACGTCAAAAAGCTGCGTCCAGCCGCTACAATGGATACCAAAATTATTTTTAGTACTTAACTGATACAAGTTTAGGTAGATCAAATGTAATCATAGACACTTAAAGTCTCCATATCAATTGCGGGTCTTAAGTTTCTCTCGATATTTTTCATTTAGCTTGCCAAATCTCAAACTCCGATGCTTCTAATATGTCACTAAGCCCAGATAAATCATTTTCATAAAATTCAACAGCTTTTTTTAAAAAAGACAATGATTTTTCAACTACAGCGCATGATACGATATATTGTAATGCGATGATATTATAGTTTCGATGTGAGCTTTAAATCTTTCATTTAATACCATTATCAAATCTTCCAAGTAAAGTATAAAAATAGATTTTTTGTAATATTCTTCAATGTTATTAGAATGTGTATTGCTTCTATTCCTTTGATTGTCGCATAAAAATAAATTTGTAAGTCAAATAGGTATATCACATAAAAAACTTAGAACTAATAATTCTTAAAACAATAATATTGAATATCTTTTACGATTTACAACTTATGTATGGTCAGATACAAGAAAAAAAATCATAAATTTTCGAGAGGAGACAAAGCCCCCTCAGCCCATTCCCACTAAGTACTCACCTTTGACACAGGACCATTTGTAAGTTACACCAAAGCAGTATTTTAGATATAATAATTTCATTTTTTTTAAATGTTGTTAAAATTGTCTATTACCAAGCTCCGTAAAAATGCCTCTAAACCACCGATTACGTTTGCGAAATTTGTAAAATATATTTTTTTTTTTTATTTAAAATATATATTTACAATCTGTATCAACGTATACAATAAGCAAATGTGATAGATACATTACGAGGATTAATTACATGACATTATTTACATGAGGAGGGAGACTATCCATTGATAGAACCCTGCAGATCTTGATTTTAATTAATTTAGGAGGTCTCTACACCATCGTCTTTAAATTATAAAATATAAACATTGTTTCTTTTAAGTTAGCAAATCGAGGGTTTTTAAATATATTTATTTACTTAAATGAGTGAAGATAAAAATGTCTGTCGTTATGCGAAAAACGTATTAATTTCACGAATAAAAAATTATTAATCAAATATCTACTACAATTATTCAGAAAAACAACAGTTCACTAATTCCGCACTTATATCGTTTTTATCATTTTACAGGGACGGACTTTTGGAACGATGATCAAAGAATATTTAAACTTATACGAGCCACTCCAGAAAGAGTTCTTGCCAATGTACGACCAACCGGAAGGGAAGCAGATTTATGAAGAAAGTCTAAAGTCCACAACAGAATACTTTCCTCAGTACGTGAAGGAGCTTCAAGGTGTGGCTGACGGAGCTGGAGTTCCGTTTCACAAGGTATCTATCCACTTTTTTTGTTGTAATTATTATTACAAAAACCATAATAATAATAATAATATAATATACAAAACATAGCTGGTATAAATGAAACTCAAATATTATATTTCAGCTGTTCTTAATGGCCTTAGACGATACATTGCCGAAGAATTTAAACGCCGAGAGTAAAGACAAAGGTCCAATAGGATGCACTTCGCTCATAATCAATCAGCCAAGCGCACAGGTAAATTAATGTGTATATGAATACTTGTAGTGCTTAATACTTTCTGACATGATGTTATATTGACAATAACAAGTTGAAAATAAATTGTAATATTTCAATATTTCAATATTTAATCAGCGCATAAACGTGTTTTTACAAAAGTACAAAATTTATTATTGTGCGTAGATTTTTCTCTGTAAATAATATTATATTGTTTAGTTTTCACTGTGAAAATCGTTTACATATTGTGTTTTAAACTAGTTAAAAAGTAATTTGAATCGTGACAATAAGATAAAAATATGGAATCTATATATGTAATGATGTAAATATAACATAGATAGGTATAATATGTTATTTTCTGTTTCACCAACTATACATATTATGTAGGTACTTAATTATAGGTACCATATTGTTGTGTTAATTTTTATTCAATATGATTTAGTTTCTGGAAATAATTATGCGTGCCTATTAAATTTTGGTGATAATTATGTTATTATATAATAGTAAGTCTTATGTAATTCTAGTTGTTTGCATGGAAATAAAATACAAGTAAAATTGACACTAAGCATTGTTGATTACAATTAAGTTTGTTACACAAGAGCGATATAAGGAGTTTGTTCGAGGCTCTTAAGCCATCATAAACAGCTATATAGTTAGGTTCTTAATTACATTAGTAATAATTAATACAAAATCAAGAAAAATATATCAATACACTGGTATAAATAGTTGAATGATGACTGGTAAGCTGGGTTGCAAATAATACTTTTAAAAAATATTTTAGTAAGCAAACAAAATATCATTGAATATAATATTTAAATACTTATTTATCCAATGTATTTAAGTAAATACTAAAATACATTATAAAAGTATTTCAAATCATTTTTAAATACTTAAAAAAAAAAATGATTATCCTTAACATTAATTGTAATTATATCTCTAAATAGCTATTACGTTTCAAAAACATGATACGTTCAAGATTGTTGTCAGTCTTAGTTGTTTTTTTTTTTTTATGATATAACCATCTATACGATAAGTGAATACGGTGAATTTCGTAATGGTCTGCAAACAATAACTCTCGAAAAGTTGTAAACATAATATTCTCAAAATTTACAAAAATAGAAAATATTTTAACAATTTCAAAAAAATAATAAAAGCTTATAAAACACGAATATAACGTATAAAAGTATTTAAGATACAATATCAGTATTGAATAAAACATTATAAAAGTATTAAAACACTACTCGAATACCAGAAATAAATAAAGTGTATCTATGTAAATAAAGTATTCAATACTCAAAAAAAAAAAAAAAAAAAAATAGTTTTTGAACGCCGATATTCAAATAGTATACTTGTACTCGAGTACATAGGTACACACTTTACACCTCTGCTGGTAGGTACTAGAAAATACCAAAAAAGGGCGTTTTGAATCATTTTTTTTAGCGAGTACGTATACCCAATAAACACGCACTCAATATTATTGTCGTTGCACAGTTGTTGGGGCACACGGAGGACGCCTTGTCCGAGACGGTGAACAACTATTACATCGTCGCTGCTCACGTGGTGCCCGACGAGACCGAGATGGGAGGCATTTTCCAGGCCAGAGAGGAGAAGTTCGAAGCACTCACGTACGCCGGACATTTACCGGGTTACGCCAGCGGTCACAACCACTACGGGCTGGTGTTCTCGATCAACACGATCTTCGTCAGTAAACCGTTGAGGGGCAAAATCCGTTAGTATAATAGTTGTTAATCTAATATAATAATGATGACATGTAGACCGATCGCACAAACAAGGGCAATATAAAATTTTAAAATACGCTCTTGGTACAACAGAATATAGAAAATTGTAAAAAAATTATTAAAATTCTGTTACAGTACACACGACATGTGTGTGGTAGACGTAACGATTGTGTACAACAGATGTACTGCAGTGCTCTATTCATGTATATTATGCTTATGGCGGTACCTTTTTCATAATATTATGTTACACGATACCGCACATTAAACTAATTGTATTTCAGTGCAACGCGTTACCAAATTTTACTAATTTTACAATTGTGTACAAAAACAAGACGTAATAAATCTATAGAACGGCAAAATGATCATCAACCCAACAACCAATTAACAAAAGTTATTATAGTATATGGTTATCCCCCCACCATCATATTATATGTAAATAGCTATATCAATATTATTGGAGATCCAAATTGAAACATATGTGATTGTAAACATATCATTTATGTATTGAATAAGATTTTTTTTAATAAGATTTAATATAAAATATAAGTCTAACTGATTTAAGAAGTGTTCAAACTTAAATTAAAATATATAATAAATAGGTAGAAAATTCATAAAAAAAATGATTGATGTACTTAATGTTTATCTTTAACCGTCTAATTATAAAAAAAAAAGTGATGAGCGTTTTTAAATTCTAATGATTTATATTCTGATACTCAAAACTCTCTTAAATATTAAAATAACATTAAAACTGATGTTCAAACAGATAACGTTCTTACCTAAGGAGAGACGCCACACCCACATGTGTTGTATTGTATCCGTCTTACAAACGTGCAATATTGCAAATATGTATTCAGAAGTTCCAATTTTAAGTAATCACCTTTAATTGTTATTATGTGGCGATAAAACTTAAAAGTAAGTATATTATCTGTGTTTTGTCGTGGGTATTACGATATTTTAATGTTTAAGAAAATTATAACTTATAAACTTGTAAAACATTACAATTTATAAATTCTCATAATTTGTTTAAAAATTTAAATATTTTATATCTTATGAGAAATCAGAAGTAATATTATTACGTCTACGTTTGATAATAATGTGTTAATGAAAGTAAATATTAAAGTTGACTACATACATTTGAAACTACTGAACACACATTTGTATCTAGCATTATATCATCTCATGGAATTGTTTTATTATTCGACAGACATTTACACAATGAATAAATTGTGTTCTCAAAAAGGTAAAATATACACAATCGAGTTCTATCCGTACATTTAATGAAGGCCAATCGTTTAATAAAAAATAATGATTTGAGATATTCTGAACATTTCTAAGAATAACCAAGTCAAAAAAGCATTTATTTTTAGTATGCACAAAATGCATAGAAAAATAAAAACATTCTATACATTGATAGACATAATAAATACTTACTACGCATTTTTTTAAAAATAATAAAATTGATAAATTTCGATTATTTTATATTTTCATGATATGCTTGTAAATATTTATATTTGTTTCCGCAAATTCTATCAGCACTTCGTAGAATTATAATTTTTTTTTTAATAAATAGGTAATTTAATTTTGTAATTAATCAAAGGCGGTGTAGAGGAATCAAATTATAAGACGTTTTAGACTTTAAAATGCGTGTCCCGATCAGTTTAAATGCCGACACACATATACTATCGTACTTATATATAGATAATATAACTTTTTCATACTCAACGCACGATTCTTTCTTTTCAATTCCATTCAATTCCAGTGCGATACACGTAAAATCATTAAATAGTAATCAAATGCTCTGTATGATCCGTTATTTTAGAAATCAGACCGGATTTAAATTTTAACAGAGAACCGGCCTTAGACTCAATTGCCGACTACATTTTTTTTTAGACTTATCTTATAATTTAATAAAATTTAATAAAGTAGACCCGGACAAGAGCCAGATCTGACCATTATTATGATCATTCAGTATAATAAAATTATATAAATATAAATGTTTACAACACGATTGCTTGTAGTTGATGTTTTTCGTTTAATTTCACGCATATTTTCCAAACAATAATTAATTCAATAAGTCATAATAAGGATCGTCACTTGGACCGAATCGAACTGATAATATTTTTTTTTTAATACTGGACTGACACCGAATCAAAAATAAAACCAAATTACTCCCAAACATTATTGACCCGGACTACATCGTCGAGTCGACTATTTTTATATGTTACGACCGGACCAGAGCAGAGCACTGCGGTATTGTGATAACACACATTACTTTTGTATTTTACAGCTCGAGAGTTCATCACGAGAGCGTTGCTGTCCTCGCGAGCCGAAGTGGACGACATTTTGGACGTGTTAACCAACAAAGGAGTGGGCACGGCCGACGGGTTCAACGTGAATTTTGGTTTCCTACACGTGCCTATGGAATCGCGTGTTTTTCACACGGTCGAAGTCACCCCGAAAACCGACTCTGACAAGTCGGAAGTTCACCTCACAGACTTCGCTATGGGAAGCAACTCGTTGCATACCAACAAGTATGTAGACACCTGCAGCTCCTACAAAGAAGGACGCAACTAAATTTATTTTTAATTTTTTGGTTTATTTTATTATGTGGTAGCAGTTTTTTTCTTTATTCCCGAGGAAAACTGTAGACTTAACTCTGCCAAAGAGATTATAAATCGAATAAAATATAAAGTATCATTATTTGGTTTATTGCAGCGAACATGTATCTTAAGTTCTGCCTATCTTTAAATTTTAATTACCGACGAAAACAATCGTAACATTATGAGTTAGGTACCTCCATACGTTATATGATTTAGATGAAGTATTTATTACGAAAAAGACTTAACGTAAGTTACGTCTTCATAGTCTCTAAAATAAAAGGACGTAACTCGAGGACTTAGGTCAACAAAAGAAGATGATTAGAAAAAACAAAAACATTTTCTAGCATACTTTAAAAATTGTAATACTGTTTAAAAAAAAATTACCTTTAGAATTTGAATTTAATTCTGAAAACTTATAATAGCTACCCTGAAAAGTTGTAAAATTCGTGATACGTCTTTAATAGGTGTTGATACGCACGCGTCCTTCATCGCCAGTTATTATTATAATAAATATACAGAAGGAGACACTCTTGCAGTTGTAGTGATCTCTCAGGGCCATATTTATATGATTTAATTTACGTAGATAATACTCACCTGCAGTGGCGGTTAAATCTGAATAATAATTAGCTATTAGCAAAGTCAGCGATCCACGTTTTGGTAAAATGTTCAGAAAGTGTTCCGGATAAGTCTCAATGAACTTTTGGATTTTCGATATAAAATGCGGCGCGTTTTTGTAGGTCCGTCGAAAATTATAGTCGTCCGATATAATAATAATATTATATTCATTCGATTAATATTATAATTTAATTTTTTATTCAGATTACTCCATCTGAAGTACCCGGAACTGGACGAGGCCGCATACGGGAGCAGCTTGTCCAGGGAGAGCCGGTACAAGCAGTTGACGGCCAACAAGACCGCCTCCAACGTCCAGGACATGTTGGAAGTGCTCGGCAACAGGGACGACTATCCGTGGCCGATATTTAGTGACAAGCCCGACGCCAGAGTCAGCACGATTAATTTGGGTGAGCCCTTCGTGCTATGCGTGTACCTACTTGATAATAATTGTTATTATGGGCAGTGAGCAGCGTATTCAGCACCGGTGATATTGAATTGTGTC
>JACXSJ010000079.1:66710-100302 GCA_014851325.1 Pentalonia nigronervosa
GTTATTAACAGATAATAATATTGATTTATGTTAGGCTAGAGTATAGACATATTTAAAAAATGAAAATATAATTCAGTGCATAATGTATTATAATATCGTAGGGCTGGGACTTAAATGTCATTAAAAAAAACCGAAAAATGCCTCAACATTTTTTTATTCTTAATAATTTTGATGTAAATGATAATTAATAAATTATTATCTACATTTTAAAGGATTAAAAAAGAGTTTTACAGATAGAACTGATCATTATTTGGACTTCTTTAATCTGAAAAAACAATTATTTCCATCGAGTTTAAGATTAGTTTAACTGATGGGTGCGAGTGATTACTTATAAAAACAAAAAGAAAACAAAAGGGAAATGCCAAAAATCAAACATATTTATTGACACACAAAACTCGACGTACGGTGACAGTCAACTAACTTAAAAATAATACAAGGAAGGTATCCGTTGTCGCGGTGGTCGGGCCGGATCGACGGGTCGATGCCTGCCGACAACAGTAACAACGTAAACAAAATATTATAGTGGGGCTTATCGATCGGTCTGTACGACGCACGACAAGCCACACATATATAAGTATACATGGTAATAATTATCACTAATAATAAATCACTACATAATAATATAATATGAGAACCTACTTTATAGTTTGTTTAATTTACATAAAAATCTTAAAATACAATTTCAAATTTAAATTTTGGATTCAAAAATTCTAAAATTCCCTAAAAATTAAAATAATGTAAAATAAAAACTTTATATTCTGATTCAAAAATACATGAAACGTTTATATTATAAAACGAGAATTGTGTAGCTTGCTTCGGCAAACAATGCACAGTGCATAGAAATCCCTGCCTTAATAATATGTATATATATATTGTAGCTTATATATTTAAATTTTGGTTGATTTCGGCAACATTCAATGAATGTCAAACGATTAAACACAATAATTATATAATAAATGGAAATCTATAATAGAATAATAATATATATTGTCTCATGGAAGTACCCAGCAATACAAAATATCAGGTTTGCTTGTTTGTATTTCTTTGTCACTATCTGTATTGCCTGTCTTCCGCTGCTCGGGAAAAAATGAACAGTTACAGCACTTGTTATTATTGTTAGCTATAATAAATATAGTTTATAATAATATATTATGGAATGTAATAAAAAAAAGAAATATATATAAAAATAAAGTTTGTTCAACGCCACCTCATATTGAATGTGGCTTAAACTACTTTTTAAACTTTTCTAAAATCTCTGAGAACAATGTTTGAAATTTTCTACAAAATCAGTCGTGCAATTTTTTAAATATATTAACCACAACCATGCATATCGTCGACTTTTATATACGAAGTGTTCAAGAACTTTTAGACTTATTGGGATTGATTAACGATATAGCGTATAATATCGTGGGCGATTGTAAATTCTACCGATTTTTAAGTAGTCGATTTTGGGGTTGAATTAAGTATTACATGTAAATTCTACCGGTACTTATTTTTACCAAAAAAAAAAAAGTAAACTTCACCGATGGTAAACTCCGCCGATTACAACTATTTTTAGATTAGTTGCACAGAAATTTTACTGTTGAATTATTAGGCCGGTGACACACATGAGAAATCTGTTTCATAAAACAGGAAATTTATTTCGTTACTTAAAAATGCGTGTATTTAAATGGAGCACCACACACTGGTGTTTCCGAAACGTTATTTCAAAAATATTTTGTAAACAAGTTTCATGAAACCAAAAATGTGTTTGGTTTCATATGTAATTGTTTCGTCATTTCACTAACAACTCCCGCGCAGTTCGCGACGTAAAATAGGTATGTACAAATATTCTATATTCTATATTCTTATTATAGTTTATAATTATTTATATCGTGATAGTGGTTAACAGTATTAACTACATTTTTAAACTTTCTTTTTTTAAAAGTATATTTTATAAGATCGGAAAAAGTACAAATATCAATAAGTAATAATAAAAATGTAAAAAAAAAAATAAAAATAATGCAATACCCATGTGTTTTGGTCAAATATTCTAAACGCTTTAATGGAAGTATAATAATTTATGATTTAAATTTAAGTATAACCAGTATTATGTTATTATAATACTAATAAAAAAACTTGTAAAATAATTATTTAATATTCATCACTGTAGTAGCACATGTATTCATCACACATAGTAGCACTATGTTTTAAATTAATTAGGTTCGCAGGATGCACCCAATATCGTCTTTTTTTTTTTTAATCATCTTCTTCTTTCGATTTAACCACCATAGAACAATAATGTCATCATCGGACGACATCTTTAGACCGACTAAAATGAGCTGTGTGAACTAACTGGTGGGTAGGTGAAAAAAATATTTATGAAACAAATTTGTTCTGTGTGTATTGACCATGAAATATGTTTCGTGCGATTAATTGTAAGAAACAAATTTTACGAAACAAATTTCTCATGTGTGTCATCGGCATTAAACGACATTGTTGCGCCGACTGATAAATATCATATCGTTTTTCACGGTACGAATGCGTTTGACAAAATACTATACATTAGGCACATTTAAGTTCATGTGTTAATATCAAGATGAATACATTGAATGAAATAGTTAGCAAACGTGGCAAAGTTTTGCTATGTTTAAATGACTTTAAGTATTATAAACAAACTGTTTTAAAATCCTATGAAGAAAAGTGGTGGTGTGAAAATAAAAAGTGTTCCACCGTTTTCAAAACAATTAGTTTAACTTATAAAAAATAATATGATAAATAATAACTATAACATTGCCATAACCAATGCTATTACGTATACTATATTATTTTATAAACCAACTACTGATCATTATTGTTATTTATACATTTTTTTAGTGTAAAAATATTGAATAGTATTTGTATTTTTCTATATATATATAATGTTTATAAAAATATAATATATATTTGTGTGTGTGTGTGTGTAAAGAAAAATGCATTTAAATAATATTAAAATAAAAAAAATGTATAAAATTAAGTCAATGGAGTTACATGAAAAACAAATGTAAACTCCACCGATTTCATTTTATAATTTTTATAACTTTTTTTTAATTTTAATATTATTTAAGTACATTTATTTATATACATACACACACACACACACACATATAAAGATAGATAGATTTAGATACTATTATATCTAGAAACTACAAAATAATGGTACCACTGGAAATAATTTATACGCATGTTAATAAAAAGTTATATTGCACCTATATAATTTCATACATTTGAACAGCATTATTTTGACTCGATTTTTTTAGCATTCGTTGATATACCTTGTACTGTTTAAATGTGAGTTAGCTTTTTATTGACAGCAAGCCGTGTGCATATCACATGATTTACTAAACGATTTCCGGTGTCATCTACAGCTCGTCATCAACCTATCACCGTCGTCGACCACCGATACACCCAGTCTCATCCTTCTCCCCTCCACACAATGGGCGGGCTTGTACGAATCCAAATACACTTTAAGAGACTCGTTTCTCCGCCATTGTCGGGTTCCACTTCGATGTTTCACACACTGACTGTCCGTCTTCCTGGCACACCACAAAGGTCGATTTTCTGGTTTCGCCTTCAAGTAGGTATTATATTTATAATTATAATGTAGTTATATATATCAGGGGTGGCCAACATAAATATGTTCGCAAGCCACATGAATAAATACACTGACACCAAGAGCCAAATGTTTATAAATATTAAAAAATAAGATAAAAGTCATAATAATGATAATAAAATTTTGGTTTTTGTTAATAAGACGTTTGCCGCGACTTGAGCATCCCTGATATATATGATACTATCCGTCACATAAACAGGTGAATGTAAACTCTCCCTTTTAGATTTAAACTTATTTTATATAATAATACGAATATACTGATATTGAAAACTTGAATTGTCTATTTTTTAGTCTGTATAGTCTATAATTTATTGCATCTAAATGTTTTTTTTATTTTTTGATACGAGAGTTTTTACTTACTTTTATTATTATGTCCATCGTAACTTTGAATTTTTATGGACACTTTAGTTTAAAAATCTTATAGGCGATTTATAAATATAAATAGAGATGAATAAGTACTAAAAATTTAAGCTAAAAAAAACTATTCTGGAGAGCTTACATATTATTTCCTTCAGTTAAAAATAAAGTTGATCTGGACAGATTACTAGTTTTGAAAATCGGGAGAGTTTACCACATAAACGTCCAGAGGACACGATGTCCCCAGAAGAAATATGAAAACGGAAACGTTATTGTATAATCAAAAATTAGCCTACAGCAAAATATTTTAATTCACACTGTGCAATACCACAAAATATAGTTACCTACTACATATTGATATCATGTTGGCCGCTACCCAAACGGTTTTCGCTTTCGTCTGTCTAATGTTGGTGGGCTTCAGCAGTATCATCGACCAAGTCACGACTTCGGTAGTCTACAAACCAGGTAAGTCGGCGACATTATTATTCTCTTTGACTTTTTCATTAGTCACAATATTCCGTACCTATATCATAATGGTCAGGTTCCAACCGTCTTGAGGCAAAGCAAAATGCATAGGAACTTATTTTTTTCCGTCGTCGTATTCCTTAGCGGCGTCATCAACCAAATCGATTTGTCCGTCTCAAAGTTATAATATAGCCACACGAGTCATATTATTATTTTATGATCAACTGGTGTATACGTAGTCCTACGTGGCCGCTGAATTTGATTTTGTAATCATAAAATAAACACATTTTATTTTACCATATCATTAAACTATACTTTTTAAACGAATTTGAATAAATATTAGGTATTTATAATCAAAAAAATAATATTCGTCTTTATGAAATTCTTTATGAATTTTGATAATACTATTCCCGAGTTTAAAAAATATATTAGTTACCTAATAAAATATAATATTAGTAAACTAGTTTAAGTATAGACCACTAATAATATCCAATAAGAACTAATTATAATTAATTATATATTGTAGTAGTATATTATATTATAGAGTATAAATTAATAATAGATAGAGTAATCAACTTTCTAATGTTTAACAAAATATAGTTAAAATTCTGATAATTCTAATTATATTAAATTAACTGTATTACCTTGGCTTCGTTCGGGATTATGTAATATGTATATATATTTTTAAAAAAAATTCGATCCTGGCTAATAGAGTGTGTGTTAGTTTACTAAAGGCTACATCGTATACTTTGTCAATTCTAATGCAAAATTGTCTAGTGGATTCATTGATCTGGTTCTAGTGGTTATACCTTGTGTATAATATATGAGAGAATAAATATGTGTGGTAATCGGAATAAAAGGATAACCTTTATATTTTAAGAGTTACGCGGTTTTAATTGAAAACATATTTTAATTATTTACAATACTTGTTTATAAACAACATTTTTCATTATGATATCCGGGGTATATTATATTATGTACACATATTTCGAATTTCTTATTCGAGAGCAAGATACGCATAGTTGACCGTGAGAAAAGCAGGAGTCTATGAGGTTGATTAAACAATATTATTTTAAGGTTTGTCCTTGCCCATTGATGATTATAAAACTATAAGTCAATTTGATTGGAAATTGTAGTATTTTAAATAAGAATGGCAGTTATTCTGGGGATGTATACTGTGTGTTCTTTGTCCTTTCCAGTAATGATTTCGGTTTCGATGATGTTTTTTGATAGCTGTTTGACGATAATCTTTCTTTTATTAGTTTTGCTGAGTTGAAATTTCCGAGTAGTATGATGGGAGATCCAATTTTCATTCGATGGCAGTGTTATGGCATTCTTGATACATGCAAAGTTTTGTAAGGAAGTTGACACTTTCTTTAACGTTTACCACTGTGTCGTTTAATTTATATATTTTCTCTTCACCGGGAATTTTCTTTTGAATAATAAAATTGATCTCGTCGACAATATTATTTCTTACATGCAATTGAACATCTAAAAATAAATAAATAAATATGTCAGAAAGTAATGTGAACAAAAACTCTCATACAAGACTATGCCTATTTCCTTGGATCTGAATGACTCGACAGACGGACAGACGATGAGCTACGGCTAAACTTATTTGCATGACTACATTGCAGCTATCTACAGCTCGCTCTTTTTACCATATTATTACATTTAGTTATATTTTGGACTTTGTCGTTTTTCTATATTAAATCGAACACTTGGAATATTTAAAAAAAATGACGACTACAATCTTACAATGATTTTTTCTACGACTTATTTCAAATTCCCACATCACGTCAAACTTTTGTACTCAGCTGCAGTATATATTATCATTATTATACAAACTTAATCATGTTGGTTGTAGAATCATGCTGTCCGCCAGTGACCCCAAGACAAAACTCCATACCCGTACATTACGTGAAGGGTACACACTACGAAGTCGGATTTAGCATTGTAAGTATATATTATACACTCGCTATCTCGTATATACGCTCGTTTTGCTATTTTTTTTTCTACAAAATACTCAAACGAAGACAATATTATTTTGGATAATCAACCGATGATAAGGAATTAAAATAAATCTACTTATTTACCGTGTTGGTGCGCAGACTACATTAATTATTATACTATATTAAGTCTTATTTAAATTATCAACTTACTGTGATATCTAAAATTAGCTTAATTATCCGGCTATTGTTTAGACGGTGGTTAAATTAAAAATAAATATAAACCTGAAGTGAATAATAAAATATTTCAAAGAAGCTATTATAAGGCAGACCTATAATAATATTATTCAAGATTTTTTTACTCGTTTTATTAGGTATTTAAAAAAAATATGCACGTATTCAAATGTTTGATCAAAATTAGAAAAAAAAAAATTAAAATAAAAATTGTGACATTATGATTAATGGTTTGTCTGTAAAATTATGCAATTACCTAAACTTTTTTTAAATATTTAAAAGCGCTTCTTTTACAATGTTATTTCGTGAAATTTGGTACTTTGTATTTAAATGTTATTCGTGAATTGTTTAAAGTAAGGGATAATTTAATTTATTTTTAGATTTAAAATTATGTTCAACAAAAATAATTTAGTGTTATTTGAGACATTATTTTCTGTTATTGATAAGCATGTAAGCGTACCTATAAATAATCACTATATAATAAATAATATTTTATATATTATATTAAAATAATTATTTGATTATTGTATGGTCTTTAATTCTCTCATAATAATATATGCATTGTACAATTAATTCTCAGATGTCAGGTGGTGCTTTGAGGTGCAGAGAATTACAAGATACTATATATATTATTATAGACGTAATTCAATTACATTCTTCAATACCACAGTTTTCTTAGTGAAATTTCAACAGAAATAATTCGTTATATATCATCGTTTTCATAATCAAAACTCTAAACTTAATATTATTGTGTAAACAAATAATCGAATAAAAACCCTAACCCAATTTATAATAATTTATTGCTCTGTTGTAATTGAAAATGAATGTCCCTTAAAATTAATTTTAATCGTAAACGCCCTGTTCTTAAACAGAATAACAACGGTGTTTTGATATTTTTACCATGCGATGTTTTCACAGGGACGAACTTTCGGATCAATGATTAAAGAGTTTGTGAGTAAGTACAAACCACTCCAAGAAGAATATTTAAAGCTGTTTGCCCTACCAGAAGGCCGACAGATTTACGAAGAAAGTTTGTATTCGACCGAAAAATACTTCCCTCAGTACGTGATCGAGATGAAAGGCCTTTCTGCTGGATCCGGAGTACCATTTAACGAGGTACATATTATTATGGATATGAAACGGCACAAACATGGATACCCACTTAAATATTTATTTTCTTTTTCAATTTATTATTTTTTTTACAAAACTATTACTAATGTTATTAATAAAACTCCAAACATTATAATAAGTGAATTAATATTCATTAGTCATTACTCTTTGACGAAACAGAAATAATTTGCGTATGTTTGAATGCCGCACGGTCTAGTGATAATAAATTTTATTTAAGTCGTCAAAAGTCTTTTCGTGCTTGTATCCGTGATACAAATACTACTATTAAATAATAAAATTATTTTTTTTTGTACCATATTATTATCGTAGAACAATATTGTACCATTAGTAGTGATTTATCGAATTATAATTGATAGTCTGACTGTCATTTCTATAATCACATTCTGAGCTATCCTTTAATTTCAACTTATACATCATATGTTCACATCTTCCGTGTCCAGTTCTTAATTGGCTAAGAATTACCCATTTTTGTCGTGGAAGTTCGAACCCTTTAACTCTTTGTGTGAGATCTTATATCAAATTGTTATGTTATGTCGTATTGCCCAGCCACTCCTGCCATTTTTTAGCACTGCGACTGGATTAGTTCTCTGACCTTGACTCACGATGGTTTCCTTGATTTAAGTCTTATATCTGGAAAATTATCTAAGTATTTGTAGAGGATTGAGTTTTGTAGGTATCGGTCTTAATAAATAAACTCACTAATGCTTCAGTCCTATTGATTTCTGTTGGTGTGATATTTGAAAGAACTGATAGCCATAGTATTGGCGTTGATTGTTAAATACATTAACGCGAATGTTGCCGTTCTCAGAATAGCAGCATCTGCTCTTCATTCAGTTCCAGTTAGTTTCTGCACTAGGTTCACTCTCGTTTTAAGTTTTTTTTTGTAGCTTCTCAATATGATTTCTAAATATCAATGATCAGTTCAATATTACTCCTAAATATGTTGATGTAAAGTTATGGTTTACTTTTACTCTTTTTAACTGGACATTAGGTTCTCTGTTTGCTTCTTTATTGTTCAGATGAAATCCACTTCTGTCTCATCTGAATTTGGTCTTAGTTTCCATTTTCTTATTTTTGTAAGTGTATGCTATGGCAATTTTGTTTGCAAACTGGAATTTTTGACCAGTGGTTATCGGTAAATCATGCATGTATAAGTTGAATAGCGCTGGGGCTAGTACTGATCCTTGTGGTAGTCCCTATTTACCGAGCTCCACCTACTTTTCTTTCCGTCCACAAACACTTGGAATCTGCGATTGACTAGCATGTTGTTTAATAATTCACCCATTTTTCTTACAAGGTAATATGTTTATAAACTTCTGTAAAAGTCCTTCTATCTACAGAGTATCGTATGCAGCAGATAAATCAATAAACGCAACATTCGTCTTCAGCTTTCTCTGAAATCTTGCCTCGATCATTGTAGTGAACACTAAGATCTGTCCCACACATCCACAGTTATTTCTAAAACCTGCTTGTTCTATTGGTATGTGTTTATCCAGGGTTGTTTGTATTTCTTTTAATATTAATCTCTCTAATAACTTGTATGATACACTAAAGAGTAATACGGGTCTATAACTTGATGCTTCCGTACTAAGTTTTCAAGATCTAGGTAGAGATATTACTTTTGACTTTTTAAGAATGCTAGATATTTTTGATGTGTTTAATATATTGTCATATAATTCTGCTAACCATGATTCTGTTTCAATTTCATTAATTTTTAGCATCTCAGGGTAAATACCGTCAAACCCTGCCACTTTATTTATCTTAAGCCTTTTCAGCGCTTCCTCAATCTTCAACTGGCTGAAGAATAATTACTCTTCGTTTACTTTTAGTATCTTCATTTCCTTTCTCAATTTTCGTTTAACTTCTTTTGTATGTGATTTATCTATTTCGATCTTTCCTAGTCTTATGAGTCTAGATACCATGTCATTAGGCATTACGATTTCGGTCACTGAATTTTCTACATTCTCCGACTCCAATATTTTTAGTAACATCTACGTTTTTCGGCTGGAATGAGTGAAATTCAGGTTTTCCATTGTTTCTTGCCATCGTTTCTTTCTGTTATCATCGAGTACTCTAATTAAGTTATTCGCAGTACCACTATCATGCGTTTCTTCGTATTCTTCCAAGAGTTTTTTTCATGCCATATCCCATCATGGTATGTACATTTTTTTGGAGCCTCTTGGTATATGCTTGGCTGTCTTCTTTATTGCTTTATAAAATCGATTTTAATTGCAGGAAATTGGTAGTATCCATTTAACTATCTTATTTAAGTCCTTAACATATTCGTCCCATTTTCCTAATTTAAAATTTCATCGGGGTTTAGGTATAGATCTAACTATTTGGATCTAGAGACCAAAATCAATTAAAAAAGGTCTGTGCTGATTAAGTAGAAAGTTTTCCAATACCGTTCTGGTTGCAAATGTGCTATCAGTCATTTCCTTGTTAGGATGTATAAGTCTGGAGAGTATTTCTTTGCCATTTGATTGAAAAAAATGTCCTTTTTTCTTTAGTGTTGTATTTATGTTCCATGTTGTTTAGAATGATCCAATTCATAATGATATCCCTTATTATTGTCATTTAGGTCATATCCCCACATTAGGCTGTGACTATTGAAGTCACCAACATAAACCGCCGGGTGCTCGAATATTTTGATACGAGAGTTTCTCCATTTTACGTTAGGTGGTTTGTAAGTATTTATAACGGTTATTTCGCATACTTCTATCGCTAAAACTTCGATGTTCCCACTGCATTCGCTGACTATCATCCTTGCTCTGTCATTGTTGTCTCTTACAAATGTCGCTACACCATACCGCTTATAGTGAATAGCTTCAATAAGTACATAACCGACTATGTACACTCTTCTATAAAGATCAGTTTTGTCAACTGTGTGTGTTTCTTATATAACAATTAAATCAATAGTCTTTTGTCTGTAGATTCTTCCTAACAATTAAGCGGTAGTCAAGCCGGGATTGATAAATTGGGTCCTAAATAACATACTTTCGATTAGTTGAGTCCCGAAAAAACTGAAACACCCCATCGAGTCCGGAGATACCCGAATTTAGGTATCCCTATTGCATCTCAAAATAAGTATCCTGATTGCTTCTCATTGGTTCTTAGAATAACGTTTAAGCGTATATCAAACAGCTGTGTAATTAGATTTAATAAAAAATACATAAAATATATTGTATATCTATTTAAAATGATATAATAAAATACGTAGTTGTTATATCGTTTAACAAAACTTTTACAATTTTTGTTTGTATAACACTATTTTCTATTTTTGATTTTCTAACTTTTAATGAAAGTTAAATTTCAATAATATTGGTTTATCATTTTCTTTCGATTATTTCCTGCATTCTTTAAACTGCATATTATAACATCTACTACAGACAAACAACACTGACATTTACGCTATAATTGTAAGATATTATAACAGCACAGTATTATAGGATAACCCTATGGTATAATAATAACCATGAATTTTTTTCAAAATAATAAAAAATAGAAATAATAATACATAAATGTATACAATATGATATGTGCATAATATTATATCGAATAAAGATTATTATTATTATTAATAATAAAAAATATTTTTCATTAGCTGTTCTTAATGGCCTTAGACGATACACTACCGAGGAATATGAACGTATCCAGCAAAGACAAAGGACCAGTAGGGTGTACTTCGATTTTCGTCAATCAGCCATATGCACAGGTAAATGATTATATGTATATATTTATAGTGCTTAATAACGCCTGTTATAATGTTATTATATCGAAATTTACAAGTTGACAATTTCACACAAATTGACATGTACAGGTAAAATATTGTTTACTATATAGGTAGTTATTACGTTGTGTCTCGATTTTTTAAAGTATATCGAACAATAAAAATGGGCATCGACTTCAACTATAGGGATATTTTCATAAAAACAACAAATAATATATTTTGCGTACCCAATATAATATTATGCATTTATTTTTAACTAGATGACAGTAGTACTACACCCCTGCAGGTAGCATTTTCGTAATTATAATGTTATTAATATATTATTATTCCATGTTAATTCAAATATTATTATAATTAATAATAAGGAGTCATAATATTATAAATGTATATACAATATATATATAGATATATTATATGAAAATATTGAAATCTGACCAAATAATAAGTGACTTGCTCTGCAGTTATTGGCATAAGTAAATACAAAAAAACAAAAAACTTTTAATAGGTAGCAATCATCTTAATTTCACATTTTTAATAAATATATAATTATATATATATATATATATATATATATATATGGAATTATATTTGCAATTTGCAATACGCTTACAAACTATTATTATCAAAGTCATGTTTTAATAATAATAGATAATGGTATTTGAAAATTGATACACATTTCATACAATAATTTTAATAAGAAGTAAAATATCAAGTTGAAATTGTATTTTTATTTATATTATTTATTTATTTATTTATATTGACTGCATGGTAGTAATAAATATTGTACCTATCATTTCAAATAATATAATATAAAGAATAATTCCGTATACTCGTTTAGTTGTGTACAGCTGATAATATTTCGATTATTAACGTGGTATTACCAACTAATTTACATTACTCATTATATATATAAATTAATATCTACTAAATTTTAATTTCACATCTTTATTAATACGCTATATAATTTACCAAATACATGTTTGATATGCTTTACAAAAAAAAAAAACTGTATTTACCGCAATATAATGAATTTAATAAATATTTATAATAGTAAATTTATAAAATAATAATGAAATCAAAAAATCAATTGTATATATCGAATATCGACGTCACACCTCAAACAATAAACCGATCGTTTCACTATTTTGTATTTTATTATGCTCGCCGTCTTTTTGCACATTTTATGGCGGTTCATGGTAATGCACTCAATACTCTGCTATAGACTATAATATAATAATATTATGTAGTGTATTGTGGAACTCTTTAACTATGGGATACGCATTTGCGATTTTCTAATAGCTCATTTCTGTCAGGCCCTCTATGGAGTCCGTAATATGACATCTAGCTGGTTTCAAAATGTTATATTTGCGCGTGTGTGTGCCAAGGCTATCGCACTCGTGGTTTTGAATATTGGTACTATATACATAATATTATTAATTATGATTTAATACTATACAATACCATTCCCGAGGAGCCAGTTATAATTTTAATGAGGTCTACACGGCACACACTGCAGCGATGGTGGCGGCGGTAAAATGCAGCCGTACACAATTTACCACCACCGCGGCGACCCGACAAAGACAATATACGACTTTACCACCACTGCTGCAGTGTGCAAGTACGTCTAAGAGGGACTCGCGCAGGGATTAGCTCACGATAGACGAATATTTTCTTTGTTTGTTGTTTGGTTGACATTGGTTACATAAAATAAAATAATTATTTTCATTTATTGAATAAACTTTTAGACCTGTATTTTAGACTAGGTAAAAACCACACTTCTATGGCTGTGTTAAAATCATAACGTGGGACAAACAATATTATATTTTTTTTTTTTTTTTTATTAGAATTAAGACTTCAACTACTGAGGTCATTAGCCTGTTTGTAGGTTTTTATTGTGGGTTGAGGAATGGTTGGGTTGGAACACGTTTTTGTATGTGTGGCAAGGATTTGTTGCTAAAAACCCGGGTAGTCATCCATCCGGGAACTAGCAACACCGGCCGGTACGTACACTCAGAGCGTTTCCACAGTTGAGCGTACGACCGCGCCACACTAATTTAATATTATATTATAGGTGTAGAATATAATATATTACAATCATAAATCATAAAATTAAATTGTATACGGACCACGGGGTTTTCGTGGCTTCTTGGTCATAGATATAAAAATATACATAGTAAGAACTACAAATTAAAATATACTGGATTCCTAACGACCTATATGAACAACTATTTTTTTTGGGCTCAAATTGACTTGCCTGAACAGCTGTTGCAAACCACACCTAGCGCTTGTTATCACATTAGTGGCAACTTTTACAAAATAATTTACCACAGATTTGTAAATATCTCAAATTAAATTAATTACTATTATAACCATGAATTTTTATATATAAAATAAAATTCATTTTTTTAGTTTGAATATTGTTTTAAAGGTTCCTTGTTTTGAACATCAAACTGGTATATTAACAAATATTTTTTCGTATTATACTACTATGAAAATGAGGATGTATTCTTTCTAGTGAATCAAAACTCAAAAAAAAAAAAATATATCCAAATTAGTTAAAACTTGATTTGTTGACTAATTTAATTAAATATAGTATATATATATATATATATATTGTAATGCATAAATATTTTATGAATTTTGTATTATCTATATTAATAAATATATATGCGATATATATTATATATAATATATAAAGTGCTTAATAATATGTAAAATTATGTAATAAAAAATACATAAATATAAAATATTCATTAAATAATTAAATATGCATTTCTCTTTTACTATTTACTACTTACCTTCCACTTAATAAATCTATTTTGTCACTGTAGAATATTTAGTATGGTACCTATTAATTATTATATTGCAAAACATAGTAATAAACAGATTCTTAAATCTTAACATAAATTTTATTATTTTTATTATTATTAACTTAACATTAAATTTAACATAGTCAATCCGTCAGTATACCTGTTATTCCCTTGAAGCTCTAGTATACCTTTACACTTGGAAAGTCAATTTAGGAGTTCCTTATCATGTATCTTTGGGTATCCAGTATATTTTAATTCGTGGTAAGAACTAATGGTGGCCATACACGTTACGGTCTACCGGAGAGGTATACCTGCGCAGGCATGCCTGTGCAAGTATACCGGAGCGTGTGTGGGAATAGACCTGTGCAGTTTTAACAACCTGTACAGGCGACCGGTGCAAGATCGAAAATCAATTTTTTCGAGTGACACCGTACGGTGTACCTGTGCGTGTGCGCATGTACTCCGGTCGCCTGCGCAGGTCGCGTCAGTTGTCACTCATAACATTGTCGCCGTTGGTTGTCGCCGCGTCGTGTAGTATTGGCACGTGTATAAAAAATTCATTACGCAAAAATGGCACCGACAGATTCTACTAAAAAAGTCCTTGAAGATTTTATTGAAATATATGAAACGAATCCATGCCTTTGACAAGTTAAAAACAAAGAGTACCATGATCGAGACAAAAAAGAAGCTGCTTATAAATTGCTTATAGAAATACTTTTTTTCATAACAGTGTCTTCTTTTTTTATCATGGGAGTCACCATTGAAAGTAATTCAAGGTATGTTTTTTCGTCCATTCTGAGATAGTTTTTAAAATCTTCGGGTTCAAATTTTAATTCATTTAATAAGTTTACATGACTATAAGTTGCTCTTTTTAATAACCAATCCTTACACCACTTTTTTCGTTCCCTTTTCACTGGTTTTGTTTCTTTTTTTTTCATAATTAACGCGAGGGCTAACAAAGCTAGTGCGTCCTCGTCCGATGCCATCATGAAAAAACTGAAGACCTCTCCGGTACACCGGAGACACAAACGACGTCCGGTATACCTGCACAGGTATACCTCTTCAGTAGACCGTAACGTGTATGGCTAGCTTTAGAAGTAATAATAAGATTATCAGTTATCAGTATATTGAGAGTTTTAAATGAATTAAATCGTTATTTGTGTGCGTGTGACAAACAATAATTTTAAAACCGCTCGGTCGATGAGTAAACGAGTGGTAATAGCACTACGATAACTGGGAATCCTGATGGCTGACGCCGATTGTCGATAATCCGTGTATGAATAATAGTAAGCTCGCAAGTGGCAATAATAGTCATCGCTCGCGCCGGCCACCGCCCGTTGCGACAATCCACAGGTACTCAATACTCATGACAGTGATAACCGCTCGCCGACGACCGATCTATTTGTATAGTTCTGGCGTGGCTAATAATAGTCATTAGTCATCACTATTAAAATTATAAATTTATTGATGTCTAGCATCCGCAAACGAGCGTTGTGGAATAGTATTGCATGGCGAGATGGTCAAAGCGTAGACTTTTGCAGTCTTTCTGCAGATACGTCACAATGTGTACAATAGTGTCAACACTGGTAAAGCGTCTATGGATTTGGCAATAATTTCTACGACCTACGTACAAGAAAAAAATAATAACAGCTGATCAATGGCAACGGCATTCGGTAAACGAGCGGCGGAGATTTGCCAATAGTAATATTCAATTTTCAATATTTCGGTGACCGTCATTGTACGCAGTTCCTTAATCCGCACGTGATTATTATGTATTACATCAATACCTAGTGTAATACGTCAATACACGGTTATAATAATTTATAACAGTCATACTGGTAAGATATTTCATACATTACTATATTATTAATAACTATGCAAGTATGCCTAGGGTTTAGCTTATGTTCGTACATTTTCAAACCAATAATAAGGTATAAACGTACTTTAATTTTAAAGCACCTAGGTGAGGCGGAAACAATTTATACATCCCTACGTTATTGTTTAGTTGCTTATAAAATGTATAAATGCGTGGAACTGAAATGAGGGGGCACAAGAAAATAAAAATATAGAATTATTCTTATAGAATATATGTAATTAGGTAGAGGTGCCTTACTCATTTGTGATGTCCTGTGATTTCTTGTGAGTTGTGCAAGTTAAAAATAATACATTTTTTATTATTATTATTATTATTTAGTGAAGGCTTCAACAGCATAGGTTTTTAGTCTGCATATATTAATATTTGAACACAGTAGTACGAATGCACGTTAGAACTTAATACTAGTATTGAAGAGTTATTTACAATTTATGATTAAGGTTTATATTGCGGAAAAATGTACAGATTGCAGGTGTTCGCTTCATCGAGAGCTTGGTGAAGTGTGATAGAGTTGTTGAAGATCTTGCGTGCTTGGGACAGTTGATGACTATGTGCTCTATTGTTAGTGTCGCATACAATAATAAATTATCAGCCCTGTATTATAGTGTTATAATGTATGTATACATTTTGGTGGATTATAAAATATTCCTTAAATTGATAATAATATATTATATTATAATATTTTAAGATTACAATCCTAATAAGTATAGTTGCTGATTAACTAACAAAAAACTTTTTTTTTAATATATTTTGAATGTTTTTTTTAAAATGTATTACAGAACGTATTAACATTAAACCAAATAGACCGTTGCATTATTTTTTTAATTTTTCTTAATAGTTTGACCATAAACACATTGATTAGGATAGTCATTGTCATGCAAACATAAACTTTTAATTACCTATATCTATTCGAGAATAATAATTTGAAAACAAACTGTTTATTCTTAGTTAAGTGAAATTGTTGGTTCTTGATTTTAGTATATACATCTTGATTTTATTTGACAGAAAATATTTAAGGTAATTACATTTATTGTTTTAAATTATTGATAATATATACAAACAATAATTATAACAATTAAAAGTAGTTTTTTCATTTTTATTGTTTAACACCTAAATACTCGACTAAATATAGCATATTACGATAAATAGCTTTTTTTTTAATTTAAAAATAATAATTTAGATAGATACCTACTATACTATTTTTGTAATTTTATAAGGCTAACTTTATTTACTTTTATTAGGTTACTATTAATGCCCTAACTGCTACAATTGTTATTATTTGTATAATATTTTCATCTACATTTTTTTATTGTATGTTAATGAAAGAAAATTAGTATCAGAAAAAGCTATGCCCTATATTCTGAATATGTATTATTAATACACTATTAATATAAACATTATATTATACCAACTATCTACAACCTATTTTATTAGTCACTGTAGAATGTGACAGTTCAGTCAAATCATTTGTGTTAAATGTGAAGGGCTACACTGGATATTTTTCTTGCACTAGATGTAAAACTGAGGAAGAATTTCTTGAAAATCCTACTTGTTTACTATATAATCAATCTGATTTACAATCTTCTAGTAGAACTCATAGTGAATATTTAAATAGAGTTAATAAAGCATATCAAGTTTCAGATGTTTCATGTAAATCAGCTATACATGTATAGCTGATATACCAAGATTTGATGTAGTGTCAATTTTTTCACTAGACTATATGCACTTGATTTGCTTAGGTACAGTTAAAAAGTTAATTCTTCTATGAAAAAAGGGATCATATAGTATGAGATTACCTTCACGGAAAGTCGATATAATATCACATGATGCAATAAGCCTGAAAACATCATTTCCTTGTGAATTTTCAAGAAAACCAGGAAGTCTAAATGAGTTTGCTTTGTTTAAGGCCACCGAGTTTAAAACATACTTGCTATATATTTTTGCTATAATTTTAAAAAAAGACTATCAATTAATTGCTATAAACACTTTATGCCTTTAAGCATTGCAATGATAGTGCTACTAAGTCCATATCATTTGTCTTACATATATAAATTATGCACACAATTTATTGCAATACCTTATACAACCATTTAAAGATATATATCGTAATCATTACATATTTCATAACATTCATGGATTGTTGCATATAGTTGATGACTATGAATACTATAGACCTTTAGACAATTGCAGTGCGTTTTCGTTTGAAAATTATATGCAAACATTAAAATCACTTATTAGAAAACTTGATAAACCACTAGAACAATTAGTGCTTAGGCATCAAGAACACAGATAACTCAACAACAATTTCAAATCCATAAAAAAATTTTAATTACCTGGCTCTCATAACAGAGGTCCACTAATACAAAATACTACTAGTACACAGTATAATGAATTATTATTTTATAATTTCAAATTTAAATCACAAATAGATGCTTATTTTTGTTCCAATAACAATGAGATTGTAAAACTAATTAATATAGCCTATTCAACAAATACTGACCAAGTCACTTTAATAGGTAAACAATTTGATTACATGCAAGACTTTTATGATGAATCTATAAAATCTTCATACTATGGCATTTATATAGTTAATAATTTATATAATATTTAACAAACATGGCAAATATCTAATATAAAAGAAAAAGTTACAATATTTAATTTTGAAAATTAATCAATTGATGTTCAATTTCTTCTTTCTATATAAAATTGTTTTAAACAAATATAGTTCTAGGTAAGGTAATACATAATATTTACTTGGAATTATTTTGATGAATGTTATAATTTTTACTAATCCAGTTTACATTTTAGGATGTATTCAGTTGTTTTTTTGTAAATGGAAACACTATTGATGCTATGCCTTCACATTGGGCGAAGAACAATTTATGTGTATCTCCAAAAAACATATTAAAAAATCTATAGAACATAAGCTTCAACCAAATGATAAAGAGTGTGACTACTTTCCTGCCAGAATGTTGAAAAATAAAATTAGTAACCATTATTTTTTATGATATTGTAGTAGGCACTAATCATTTTAAATAATATGTTTATATTATATTATTATTATATTTAGATAGCTTATGAGAATCTAGAGCTAAAGTTAAAATTGCTGAACAAACATCAGACTTAGACAATAAAGTTGTAAGACAACAATAAAGAAACCGCAATGGTACTACAAATTTAATAGAAATTCCCAATCCACCAACCTATATTTCTAATACAAATGAAATTGGTATATTATGATATATTATTTTTTAATTAATTATTTAGTCTGCTATTATATAATTGTATTATATTAATTTAAGTATAATTTGTAATATTACCATTATCATAATAATAACAAATAAAACTATAATTACTAATTAGATTGTGTTCATAAAAGTACCGTTAGTAAAGATAAAGATGATTTGAACAGAGATCCATCATTTCAGATTTCTGAAAGAAATGATTTGTTTTCAGGTAAGAAAAATAAATACATTATGTGTAGTACATACATCAATATTTATAATGTTCTGAAAAAATTAAATAAAAAAAAACCTTTTTTATTTGAATTATTTGAAAAACACATATATTAAAATATAATATGTTTTATAGTTTAAGATAAATTATTTTTACTTAAGTTAGTCGTTTTAGAATTTGATGTATAATTTTTTGATTATAATATATTTTAGTGTCACCAGTATCAGGCGAGAAATTGGAAAATATCTCTTTGTACCATAAAAACAAAAAACCGATTATAATCTTACATCATCTAGTAAGGGTTAACACTAAATATTTAAGTATTATATTATTCATTACCTATTTTACCTACTTTACCACTAAAAAATATTTATTCATTTTTAATATTACCCATCTAATTTTATAATCTCTATAAATATATAAATATATGACAACGTTTTAAATCAACGTGTAAGAAGACATCTTGATTTTGGAGGCAAATCATCTCATGATAATAATACTTTTCATTTTTAGTATATAGTAAATAATATTCTTAATTTCATAATTTAAATCTAATTTTTTATTATGTTCAGAATGTCTTGACCGGGAGAGTATAAAGTTAATTTTACATACTACATGTGTAGCTGCTAGGTGCGCTGACGAATTGTGTTACTAGAAGTGTTGTAATTTGAGTTCAGTATTTTAAAATAAATAAATCTAAGTTGGTTGTTTTCCTTTCAGTGAGGGTCCTGATAAATACTATACATTCATTTCAGTCAGAAATTGTATACGAATGTGCGACTCCCGTGAGTGGCGGCACTCTCTCAGTTTTAAATTTCGTATTTATTTTATATTATCGACATCGAGAATCGCAGTGTGGACCACGAGGTTGGTGCTTTCATAGAATATGTGGAATTTTATATATTCTGTGGTGCTACCGTATTACGTGCACTTATAACTACTGTCGTATTGTTACAACCTCCCAGGTTAGTAACGTTATAGCGTGATTAGAGTGTGATATCGTTATCTCTATTATTATTATTGAATTTAAAAATGAGCGATGACCAAGTGATTTAAAATCCAAAAGTACTCAAAGCTCCGTCTTACAATGACTTGTTAACTCGTATCAACCAGCTTATCACGCAGCTAAAAGCTGCTCACATGAATACAATCATGGCCCGATGTACATGCGAGCTTAACAACGAGGTCGAGAATGTGAAAACTCGAACTCAATATGCGAAACCAACAGAGTTCCGCTAGTGTCCGACCTGACCAAAGGTATTGTTTAACGAACGAGAGTTGTCCGTCGCAGCCGAGGATTGACTGATGGCTGTTGAAGGGCGTCTCCGTTAACGCCTGGCCGTTTTCTTATATTCTGCAATACCTGCAAATGCATGTTAAAGTCGCAGCGAAGGACTGATTATAGGCCGCTTGTTTGTCGATTGGGCAAGAAGTTTCGGACAACGTTTATACGTACGACTAGCGTGTCTAATAGACTACCTAATGAAGACTCGCAAACGGGATAAAAATAAAGCTCTAATTGATTATTTTCATCCGAAAATGCAGATGTTTCGGGACCTGTTTTTGGCCTTCGAAGATTTGGAAGATTATCTCCTCCGTGGCCTGTACGTGAGGAATTTGGCGTTGTATGTCGTTGGTCGGCGACACGTTGACGAAGACTAGTTACTGGAAGACATGCTCTTTTGGGACAGGGTGAACGCGCTATACCAGCCTTTAGGATGTTACGAACGCAAGAGTGATGGCGTAAAGATTCAACCGGTCGTAAACAGTTCGACTCCGTGGATTGCGCAGGTTGCTGTAAAGCATGTGCAACCAGGGCTAGCCAAGCCTGTTGCCTCCTCAAGTACTGTTGAAAGCGTGGGAACATGTTAGAATTGAAAAATTGGAAGACATTTTTCAAAGGACTATCCTACTCGTCGGAAGTCCACCACCTGCTATGGTTGTGGCGTTGTAGGTTATATTCGACCGAATTGTCCGAAATGGGGCCAGTCTAGCATTGCCATGGTAACGATATGAGACGAAAAACCACCTCTACCAGAGGCTCGGGCAAATCAATGGCCAAGAAGTGGACGTTTTACTTGATGCCAGTTCTCATTATAACCGGGTCAAGGCGAATGTGGCCATGAGTTGCGGCCTCTCTGTGAAGTCGATGAACAAGCCGCTATATGGTCTCGGCAGCACTACTGTCCCCTCCGTGCGTACTTTTTTTGTGGTTTACGCCGAGATCGCGGTGGATGACGTGTGCCTCGAACAAGTCTCATGTTGGTAATGTCCGACACTGTGGAGCAGCCTGATGTAATTATAGGTCAAGAATGGTTGAATATGCCCGTAGTAGGGTACCGCAAAGTTGATGAACGGTTACATTTTTACCGTGCTCTGATCCGTGCTCGGGCCAGATGGAAACTATTGCCACGACGGTTGGCTGCGACGCTGACTACCTCTTACCGTGAAGGTTGTAACGTCACGGAATTTTGGGCCCCTTTTTAATAGTACAATCATGCGTAATCCCTTCGTTCCCCTTATGAGAAAGTGTTCGATAGTTACGGAGTCGGCTGTTCCCTGGACATCGTTGCCGCGCCGCCGTTAGGTGAATATAGAGCAACCTGTAGTGCCATAATTATTGTAAATTCCTCCTACATACCTACACTGGACACCCCCATTTAATAGTCGAGTCGTTGAAGACTCAATGGTCCATTTCAAATTGTCCGAATCGTCCTCTTTTGCCAAGGCCACCGAAGCGTCTGGATGTTTTCGCCGCTTTCCGAGAGCAACACTACAATCTCGTAGCTGACCGATTCAGTTCTTTTCATTTCAAAAATAATAATCATATTTTACATATGTCGTTCCACGGCCATAGTAGACTGAACGACCGTCAATGGGCCCTGGCAGGCGAACATCGAAGGTCGATCCATGTCGTCACCAATGATTTAATATGACCCTCAATATCCTCCCTTTTGTTTCATATTCCCACGTGCGCAGCACATTTTTGTTATTGTTGTATTTCTACATCATAGCAGCAATCCCAATATTATTTGTTTTATATCCAAATTAATCTCTTCAATCTACACATGAAATGATATTTACATGTGTTTGCTATATTGCGACTTATAATTAATATTACCGTGATTGTCGTTCACATATTTTTATAATTTATATAACGTAATTTTTATTCACGTATTTTTATAATACTTGTATTACCATGATTAACGTTTACGTGCATACGATATAAATTGTTCCCATAATGTCAAAACACTCTTTACATTTTGCTCTTAAAATAAGTTAACTTCTTTACCCTTAAAAACCTTTTTCACTTGCACGTAAATAATTGGTCACCTAATCATTATCTATTCATTGTTAATTTTATAAAAGTGTATTCCAAAACCTGTGAGCTCCACCAACGTTCCTTTCAAGACCACGTGGTTCGGCTCACGGGTCATCGACATGAATGTCCCTTGGCCGATAAGTGCGTAGTAGGACCCAAAAGATCGAAACGTCACTAGGTATACGTCGCACCAGTTCAATTACCGTTGGTGGAGATTGATTTTGGGTACGTTCAATACCCGACATAACTGTCCTTTAATACGAAGATTAAATCGGCCTTAGTAATGAATACTGCGAATGCTTCGCAAACGGTCTCAGTAAATTAGGCCGTGTGCCGCCGACTGTACAAGACCACTCCAACGGATAGGGAAGAGATCGCCAAGATGGTGGGCGATTGTAAGCGATGTTGCGTGGTCTACGATACTGTTTCTCCGTACGTGAGTCCGGTACTTTTGATGAAGTAAGCCAAGAAAAAAACTGTCTCTTTGTCGTTTTAAGGAGGTTGAACCAATAAACTGTAAGGCAACATTATCCTCTTCCGAATATGCTGGAGCAATTAGAGTCTCTAGTAAAAGGCCGGATGTTCACGCAGTTTGACCTCGCGAACGGTTTGCTGTAGATACCGTCGTCCTCTAAGGCTTTTAAGAAAACCGCTTTCATCACCATAGATACGACTGGAAAGTTCATCTGGATGCCTTTGAGAGAATAAATTTGGGTTATGAGTGCTTCCAAAAAGAAGATGAAGACTACTTATGATGTACGACGACATGAAAATACTCACTACTCAGTTGGAGATGTGGTTGTAATGAAGAGGGCGCTGAACTCTATGGGAGTCTCCACTAAGCTACAAGATCGTTAACGGGACCACTAGTAATTACAGAGGTACTGTCTGGGGACGTTTACAAAGTGTCAAAATTGTATAGTGGACGGCCGAGTAAGTTTGCCACCACAGCTTAGGTTGCCTAGTTAAAATCCTGGAAGTTGACTGATGTTGAAGCTGAGAATGAGGGGAGAATCAAAATCGGAGTTGAGAACTATGAGATGGATGCTACTACTCCAGAAGTGCTGCACAAGAAAAGAATAGGTTTGTGAGCCTTGTCCCCCGCCTGGCTTAGAGACTATGAGACTTAATTTTTCTCTGAAACTAATTCTATTAATTCTATTTGATTGTTTAAACATTTTACTTAATTGTTTATTATTATTATGAGCTCAAAAAGTCAAAAGGTTGTTGTAATTGCTCATGATGAGATTGTTTGAAATGCTAGTTGATTAATTGTTTACTATTATTCTGAAGTAAAATTTATTACAATTACTTTAATGAAATTGTTTAAAAATGTTTAACTATTTGTTGCTATAAATTTTAGCCTTATTTTTGTTGTAATCATTCTTGTTCAATTTTTATAATATAAAATGTTTAATTATTATTAATATGAGTGAAAGACTGTTGAATTTATATTAACTGTTTGCGATTACTATCATATATATCTTTTGCTACCATTGATTTATTTTGTTCACTTGTTCATGATCTTGTATGCTATGTGCTAGAGTTAAAGAATGTTGTAATACCCTCTGTCAAGGACAACAGGATACATCAGAATGGTCGATTCTAAACTCTCACTAGGGACGACATTGGCGTTACTTATGTCAACTGTTGTTGTTGCCTAGTGAGGATAAACTAGCAGTTGTAATAGCGTTCGATAGTGACCTGTGCAGCTACAAGGTACACTTACTAGAAGTGTTGTAATTTGAGATCAGTGTTTTAAAATAAATAATTAAATCTAAGTTTGTTGTTTTCCTTTCAATAAGGGTCCTGATAGATAATAATAGTAAGTTATACTTAAAAACTGTTTTAGGTATATGTCTATATTTACTCAAGCATAATTCTGTTACTATGTTTATATTAAGTAGTTACAGTATTAGTGTATTACTCTATATAATGAAGATAATAGTGAATTAACAAATTCACAATCATTATTACTATTATTTTATATGCTATTAATTTGATATTAATAATAATAATAATAAACTCAAAGTTAATAGTATTTAGTACAAATACTTAATGTTTATTTTAATATTTAGAACTCTGTGTCCCAAGAAGTAAGATTTATGAAGATAATACCAAAGTTAATTATATTCAAGCACAATCATTACCTTTCAAAGTTACAAACTATAACATTTCTCGATTGCCAATTGAAAAATTTCAGAGTAGTTAGTTTTTCTTGCAAACTGTTTTATGTATCTATGTCCTTTTTTTTTATTATTAAAATTTTATTTAATTATTAGAGTTAATATTTGATGTTTTAATGAGTACTAGTAGTACTTTTTCTTATTATAATATTAATTATTTGTACATAAATATATAGCTGCATCAAACATAAAGACAACATTTCAAAATGAAAACAACCCGTATGTCAAAAGAAACCACTACATCTAATATAAGAGATGTAATTGAAATGAGAGTGCAAATAAACGTAGTAATACATTATGTATGTATATTATATTATGAGACACGAGTATTATACTTCTATTATATTTATACATGTTTTTCTGTTTAAAAATAACCAATAGTAAATAAATAATTTCCAATCATTGTATTATTAAATAATATACATTTTCATAATTATCTTAGTGTTGATAGTTTGACTTAAATTATTAATGTTAACTTAAATATTTATAGAATACAGTGCTCCAATTGATGAAGTTGATTATATTTATTAACAAGCATTACCTTTCAAAGTCACATCAAAAATTGCCAAATCTACTGGTAAATAAAACTAAATATACAAACGTACAACATATAATATCGTTTATTTTATTGAACTATAATTTAAAGAATTAAAAATATAAGATAATAATTTTCTTACTATTAGCATATTTTAAATTCTATATTTATTTTTAAATCATTATCTATTATGTGTGGTGTTTGATTTTTATTGTTATTATATTTTACAGACAATAAATAAAAAATATATGCAAAAAATATTAAAGGTAGTACCGAATTTAGAACAGATGCCGCCCTAGACTCTTTTAAATATGCCGCCCCTACCCCAAGAAAAAAAATGTAGTATTTATTATTAATTTATTTATTTCATTATAAACAAATTAGGTCAGTAGTAATTATAAACAAAACAAATAATTATAAATTTAAATAAACAACAATACAGTTTCTATAGGTAATATATTATTATTATAATCTTAATTACTTTTAGAAACAACTCATATGTACCTAGGTAAGTATCTTATCTTTATAGCTCACATTACAGGAAAATTGATCTCGTGTTATTAACATCTTCAGTGTCATGCATCCGTATATTTTATATTACGATTACGAAAATTTAACATGATGCAGGTCACAGAGTTAATCAATGTGTCAAGTTCATAGATTTACTACTATGTTTTTTAAATATATATAATATTAATTTACGCAGTTACATAAATGCATAAATTATTTTATCGTTTTTTTCAATTTCTTACAAAATTTGCTGCCTTAGGCCGGACCTCACAGTACTAGGCGTAAATCCGACTCTGATTAAGGGCTGTATTAAATCTGAAGATTACGTTAAAATTAATGATGGTGAAAGGTTAGATAAAATTGAAAGATTTTTATATAATTCAACATCTTCCAGTCAAAATATGAACATAAATTCCTATGAAGTAGAAATTGAAAATATATTTGCAGAGTATTTTCCTATTCTGAATGAAGATTTATTAGATGATTTTGAAAGGAAATTAAGTAAAAGAGCAATTAGATTAAAAGTAGTAAGTTTTTCTCTAATATTTGAAGAATATATATAACATATTCAATATTTAACTCATATTTTAACTTAATTGTCATTAAACTTTTATAAATTTGGCTTTACCTTAATGAAAATAAGTAAAACAGTTTTTTTTTTTAATAACTTGTTTTAGATCAATGAAATTAAACAATTCTAAAAAAGATTTGGTACCTACAGTAAAAGAAATTCTGAGACAGATGTTTCATGATGAATTGTTGAAGAATTATATTTATGTTGAATAAAAAGGGAAAAAAATTTTCGTCTCTTGCTTCATGTACAGTCATAATAGGTAAGATAATACAAAAAACTACATGTAATTTAATAAAAATTTAAAATACTTTTTATTAGCTTATATTTGAGAAGCTTAAGCTTATGCATTTATGCTAATTAATAACCTAGAATAATTGAACACTTATTATTTTTTAAAAAAACTAAAAATGCTATTTAAAAAAAAAAAAAATTAAAATTAATTGCTTATATTACTTATAGTGACATAATATATATGAGGAGTCTAGTTTCAAAGTGTACAATATTCATTTTTCATGAAATTAGATAGATGGCATGTCATATAGAATTTTTATCGCTGAATTCGAAAAATATATTATTGTCGAACAAAATGGTCAAACTCTAATGTATTTTAAACATTGAAAATAACAATTAGTTTCAAAACGTACAATCTCCTTTGACAAGTATGTTTCGTGTGTGATTAGGCCGTACGTTTTTTGGTTTTCTGAAAATTCAGTGAACTTGGATATTGTACACTTTGAAACTAGACTCCTCATATGTCCTTTCAAATGTGATTATTAAAATGTGTCTTTAAATTATTTGTTACAGAAGCATTAAAAAAGATTAACACCCATAAGGAATCTACAAATTCAGAAATTACAGCACCTATAAAAACTTATTTAACAGCTGTATCTCTCGCCTTTTTGAAAAGTCAAAATTGATTCAAAAAAAATTAATGCTCTGATCATTATCATTTTATGTATAATAAAATCAAAATTATGTATTTACCTGATTTTATATTGTTTTTTTTAAATGTCTGACATGGTTGGTTTTCAGCTATATTTTGTTAAAATAAATGTTGTGGCATATATATAAATTGAATTACTATTGTTACATACAGTTACTAAAAAATAATATGTACATATATATACTCTGGAATCTATTAGTGTTAGCTTATCTATGGATATATACATATTATGTGTATATTAAATTATGAATTTTGATGGCATTTATACATGAACTTTTATGCTAAATATGTATGTGGTAAATGCATTTAAATCGTTCATACTTTCAATCGCACATTATGTTAATTTTCACTACAGTATCTTTGTTTTTGTATGCACTACAGCTATCGTGGGTAACCTATTATTAATAATTTACTACAAATAAAACAGTCTAATGATGACCATAATAATCTATATTGAAATATGAATTAAATATCAAATTTATCATTTGCAATTTTGGATAAAATCGAAATACAAAATAATTGAGGAAAAACGTTATTATAATATTATTTGAATTCATGAATTTTATATTATTAGTCATTATTTATATAATATAAAAATAACATATCAATATATTTATGCTATCTAAGAGTATGATGTAAAAAGTATTTAAGATACAATATCAGTATTGAATACGATGTTATAAAAGTATTAAAACATCACTCGAATACCAGAAAGAAATAAAGTATTCAATACTCAAAAAAAAAAAATAAAATAGTTTTTGAACGCCGATATTCAAATAGTATACTTGTACTCGAGTACCTAGGTACACACTTTACACCTCTGCTGGTAGGCAATAGAAAATACCGAAAAAGGGCGTTTTGAATGAAACATTTTTTCTTTTAGCTAGTACCTATACCCAATAAACACACACTCAATATTATTGTCGTTGTACAGTTGTTGGGGCACACGGAGGACGCCTTGTCCGAGACGGTGAACAACTATTACATCGTCGCTGCTCACGTGGTGCCCGGCGAGACCGAGATGGGAGGCGTTTTCAGGGCCAGAGAGGAGAAGTTCGAAGCACTCACGTACGCCGGACACTTATCGGGTTACGCCAGCGGTCACAACCACTACGGGCTGGTGTTCTCGATCAACACGATCTTCGTCAGTAAACCGTTGAGGGGCAAAATCCGTTAGTATAATAGTTGTTAAACTAATATAATAATGATGACATGTACATAGACCGATCGCACAAACAAGGGCAATATAAAATTTTAAAATACGCACGTGGTACAACAGAATATAGAAAATTGTAAAAAAATTATTAAAATTCTGTGACAGTACACACGACATGTGGGTAGTAGACGTAACGATTGTGTACAACAGATGTACTGCAGTGCTCTATTCATGTATATTATGCTTATGGCGGTACCTTTTTCATAATATTATGTTACACGATACCGCACATTAAACTAATTGTATTTTAGTGCAACGCGTTACCAAATTTTAAAAATATTCTATTATATAGAAAATTATAAAAAAATTATTAAAATTCTGTGACAGTACACACGACATGTGGGTAGTAGACGTAATGGCGGTGTACAACAGATGTACTGCAGTTGTCTATACACAAGGTGATTTCTAATCGAACCAGCATTTATGTTACATTATTGATTCAAAACGGAGAAAAACGTGTATGATACGAACGTTTTTGATTTAGAGACATGTAATACGATATGTGCATTTTATAATTTTTTACAATATTATATAGTGGATTTTTTTTTTTTTTTTTTGAGGGGTTGACTTTAGAAATTCATAAAAACTTTAAATATCTCACAAATATAGAGTTTTGAATTAATTAATGTAATTCAAGCACTAAAATGTATTAAAAAAAATGACTTCATATTACGTTTGTAAAACAAAGTATAGGTTCTCATTTGAATTTCTAAAGTTGATTCCCCAAAACTTCCATAATATATTGTAAACAATTATGAAATGTAAAAATAATTATAAATGATTCTAAATCAAAAAACTTTCGTGCTATACTTTTTTGGTATTTTGAATATTTATGTGATAAAATGGCTGTAGCATACATCGCTCTGTATATTATGCTCGATGGTGGTAGCTTTTTCATAATATGTAACACGATTCAAAATATTAAAAAAATAAAAATAATATATTAAATTAAAATATATTAATATATAAAATATATACATTTTTTTTTATATTTATATATTTTTTTTTATTAATATATTTATATTTAAATATTAAACTAATTTTATTCCAATGTAACGCATTACCGAATTTCACTAATTCTACAATTGTGTACAAAAACAATACGTAATAGATTTGTAAAACAACAAATTTTCCATAAATTGAACAAGAGCCCAATAACCAATTAAAAAAAATTACACCGTCGTATTATTATGTAATTAATAATGATATTAATATTAATGGAGATCCAAGTTGAAACAATGGTAAAAATATTGTGATGTGTTTAATCTTAATAAAATTCCGTATAAAATATAAGGCTATCTGATTTAAGAAGTGTACAAACTTAAATTAAAATATATAATAAATAGGTAGAAAATTCATAAAAAAAATGATTGATGTACTTAATGTTTATCTTTAACCGTCTAATTATAAAAAAAAAAGTGATGAGCGTTTTTAAATTCTAATGATTTATATTCTGATACTCAAAACTCTCTTAAATATTAAAATAACGTTAAAACCGATGTTCAAACAGATAACGTTCTTACCTAAGGAGAGACGCCACACCCACATGTGTTGTATTGTATCCGTCTTACAAACGTGCAATATTGCAAATTTGTATTCAGAAGTTCCAATTTTAAGTAATCACCTTTAATTGTTATTATGTGGCGATAAAACTTAAAAGTAAATATATTATCTGTGTTTTCTCGTGGGTATTACGATATTTTAATGTTTAAGAAAATTATAACTTATAAACTTGTAAAACATTACAATTTATAAATTCTCATAATTTGTTTAAAAATTTAAATATTTTATATCTTATGAGAAATCAGAAGTAATATTATTACGTCTACGTTTGATAATAATGTGTTAATGAAAGTAAATATTAAAGTTGACTACATAAATTTGAAACTACTGAACACACATTTGCACCTAACATTATATCATCTCATGGATTTTTTTTGTTATTCGACAAACATTTACACAATGAGTAAATTGTGTTCTCAAATAGGTAAAATGTACATTTAATAAAGGCCAATTGTCTAATAAAAAGAATAATTAATTCAATAAGTCATAATAAGGATCGTCACTTGGACCGAATCGAACTGATAATATTTTTTTTTTAATACTGGACTGACACCGAATCAAAAATAAAACCAAATTACTCCCAAACATTATTGACCCGGACTACATCGTCGAGTCGACTATTTTTATATATTACGACCGGACCAGAGCAGAGCACTGCGGTATTGTGATAACACACATTACTTTTGTATTTTACAGCTCGAGAGTTCATCACGAGAGCGTTGCTGTCCTCGCGAGCCGAAGTGGGCGACATTTTGGACGTGTTGACCAACAAAGGAGTGGGCACGGCCGACGGGTTCAACGTGAACTTTGGTTGCCTACTCGTGCCTAAGGATTTGCGTGTTTTTCACACGGTCGAAGTCACCCCGAAAACCTGCTCTAACAGGTCGGAAGTATACCTCGCAGACTTCGCTATGGGAAGCAACTCGTTACATACCAACAGGTATGTAGACACCTGCAGCTCCTACAAAGAAGGACGCAACTAAATTTATTTTTAATTTTATGGTCTATTTTATTATGTGGTGGCAGTTTTTTTCTTTATTTCCGACATAAACAATCGTGACGCATTGTGAGTTAGGTACCTATACTTTATACGTTGTCATCGAAACAATATATTTCCCACTAAAATGACTTAACGTGAGTTACGTTTTCATAATCTATGAAATAAAAAGACAGACGTAACTCAAGTCAACAAAAAAAGAAAAGAAACAAATATTTTTTATAGCATGCTCTAAAAACTCTAATAAACTATTAAAAAAAAAATGACCTTCAGAATTAGAATTTAATTCTGAAAACTTATAATAGCTACCTTGAAAAATTGTGAAAATCGTGTTACGTCCTTAGGAGGTGGTGTATACTAGGCGCGCGCCCTTCACCGCCAGTTATTATTATAATAAATAGTTAATAAATATACAGAAGGAGACACTCTTGCAGTTGTAGTGATCTTATAGGGCGATATTGATGTGATTAAATTTACGTAGATAATACTCACCTGCAATGGCGGTTAAATCTGAATAATAATTAGCTATTAGCAAGTCAGCGATCCACGTTTTGGTAAAATGTTCAGAAAGTGTTCCGGATAAGTCTTAATAAACTTTTGGAATTTCGATATAAAATGCGGCGCGTTTTTGTAGGTCCGTCGAAAATTATAGTCGTCCGATATAATAATAATATTATATTAAAAAATTCGTTCGATTTATATTATAATTTAATTTTTTATTCAGATTACTCCATCTGAAGTACCCGGAACTACATGATTCCGCGTACGAGAGCAGCTTGTCCAAGGAGAGGCGGTACAAGCAGATGACGGCCAACAAGACCATTGCCAACGTCCAAGACCTGTTAAGAGTTCTCGGAAACAGGGACGACGACCAGTGGTCGATATTTAGTGACAAGCCCGACGCCAGAGTCAGCACGATTAATTTGGGTGAGCCCGTTGTGTTATGCATACGATAATAATTATTATTTGATGATTTTTTTTTATTCTCCACGATTTATTTTATGCAATACAAAAAAAGTCGCGATGTATTCGAAAACATTTTTTCTTCGATTTTTACAACAGGTGTTTATAGTTTTAAAATAATTTTTCAATTCGTATACCTATTACTTATAAGCCTTGACGTAAATAAATTTAAATTAATATCTATGAATTTGTTTTTTTTTATCCCACAAGTGAGAGATGGAGGCGGTGGTGGTGATGTGTTATGCAACTAGTAGCATTTTCATAGTTAATGGCATTAGTTTAATAATTGTTATTGTTATTTACGGTATTATTATCAATTTCTACTGAAAAGGGTAACTGTTTTGATTTATTTTTATGGGTTGAACCTGTCTACATCTAAAAAAACAACTATTTATTGTTTTATTTTTATACAATATTTTTATAAATTAAGCTCAATATCAAATATTTATAATTTACCTCTATGGCTTAATTTTTAATCGTTTTAATTTTCGCCTTTGATTTTTATATGTGCGAGTCGTGCTTGATTATAATAGTCTTAGTCATAACTTTGTTAACAACCAAAGGGAAATAATAGAAGTAATTAATAATGTAATAATATTATGTTGGTAATTTAATAATTTTTAATGCTTACAATGCCATAATATTCATCGGTTTGATTTATTTAGGCGTTTTCGACTTTAATAAGAAAACTTGGACAATGTGGTCCAATGATCCACTCGACAACCCACCACTATTGCAATTGCCACTAACATTCACGGACTTGATCGGCCCAGTTGGAAGCGATGTGGCCACCAACAAGATCGAAGTCTTCGAAACGTTTTATTCTGACAAATAATTAGATATACTTGTCGTCAATTATTCATCACCATAGTCATATTATCATTATATAGTATTTATATGCATTATATTTGATCGTTAATATTCATTTTAATATTATATTACACAATTCTATCAAATATCTATAAAAAAAAATATAGTGCAGCATTATATTCTATGCCGAGTTATTATATTTACATTAATTATTGTTTAATTATTATTAGGTAATATTGTATTTATGGATTATTTATAAAATTAAAATAACACTACCTAATTGTAATTAATGTGTGTATGTTTCAACGGTGTCTACTGTTATAAAAACATTTACTCG
>JACXSJ010000080.1:5542-19793 GCA_014851325.1 Pentalonia nigronervosa
TCTATATTTATTTCCGGATTATTTTTATGAAATTCATTTATTACTTTATCGGCTAATTTCATATATTCAAATAACTGCGATCTATTTTCCTGTCCTGTAAACTGCGGTGGTTTTAATTCTTTATATATAATGGTGGCTACGCCTACTTCTGGTGAATTGTTATTTCTTACTCTGGTGTCGAAGTATTCATATACTAGTGGTATATTTGAAACTCGCCATATGTTTCCCTCACTAAAATGGTCCATAATACATATGCATAACATTGTTTCTCGTGTTCGCTTCCCTGGCCCTATATGGTTGTCCCAACAGATTTCACTATGAGCTTCTTCCACCGTGTATGGTCTTCGTCGCCTAAATGAGCCGGGTTCTCTGCATCTATATATTTCTATTTCTTTTAAAAATATTCCTATTCTGGATAAAACAATAGTTACGAAACGCCCCCCTGCTCTTGACTTTAACGTTAACTCATATTCTGGGTTTTTCGTATCTCCTTCTTTCAACTGTACTATTTTTGTCATGTATTCAGTTTAAATTCAAGTTTAACAGTTTCACAGTTTAACCGTGGTAACAGATAACGACAGTGTGATCAGATCATTGCTATTTTTTGTGTTAGTAGCAGATACTGTTACTGTTACATGGCAAGTCACAGTGAAAAGTAACAGTGACTGCTACTTTTTAACATCACTATAAAAAAAATAGTGTCAATAGCCATGCTCCGTATCACACTCACAATCACTGTAAGAAAATAGTAAATATAAAAAAACTAATAAGTAGTAAACAGATATTAACTGTTGAACAATTTTGTTCTTTTGTCAGGTTTTGTCAAGTTACACTGAAGATGGCAAGGCTAAATATTAGCCATGCTAGTAAAATCGTTCTACACATGAAATGTGCATTAAATTCATTCCCATAAGTCTTGACATTTCCAATAAAGCATTGAAGTTTCCAGTATAAGATTTGATGTTTTTCATAAATGTTTGTTAGAATATTGTAGGTGTATCCAAAGACGTAATACAAGTACCAAAATAGAAAACTAAGTAGTTATGATTTTTATTTGAAGACAAAATAAAAACATATTTACATAAAACGTTTTTTTTATTGAATTTCAATTATAATTTTAATTGTCATTTCAAAAACATTTATGATCAAACAACTTGAAAATATAATAGTGTTGGATTCTAATTTCTAATATTTAAGTATGGATAGATGTTACTTGATATTTTGTGCATATAATTGTTTTACAAAAATGTTATAAATTATATCATAATGTTTAATTGCCATAACAAAATAGATCTATAAATCTATCTATGATATATTCGTTTTTTCAGGTCAAAAAGAGCGAAATCATAACCAGAAAAATAATAAGTTTAATCGCCAAGTAAGAAGTATTTAAGACAAGTATTAACATTTTTAACATTATTTTATACATTTAATTTTTTTTAGCAGAAGATAATTCAATTTTATTTTATAACGTAAGATTACATAGATATAAAATATGCTTCAGAAAATAAAATATAGATATAGGTTCTTTTTCTTTAGTTTTTTAAATAGCTAATATGAATTTTCATGTGTCTAGTTAATCTTGATCGTACAGTAAATGTTTTATTACAGATTTCACAGTTGTAAGTGTCCAACCCAGTATGCTTTTTCATGTGAATATCAAAACTTCCTTTATGACGAAATCTTTCATTACATTCATCACATTTATATGGTTTTTCGCCAGTATGAGTTCTCATATGAATTTTCAATGTTGATTTTTGAGCAAATGTTTTCAAACATATTTTACAATCATATAATTTTACTCCTGTATGATTTATAATATGATTTTTCAACTGTGGTTTTTGAGCAAATGTTTGTTTACAGATATCACATACAAAAGGGGCTTCTCCAGTGTGTATTCTCATATGCAATTTCAAATTGAATTTTGAAACATATGAATTAGTACAAACATGACATTTATAAGGCTTAAAATTAGTATGAGCCATAATATGTATTCTCATACTAGTTTTTTGAGCAAACGTTTTAGAACATAAGTTACATTTATAAGGTTTATCACCTGTATGTTTCATTTTATGTTTATTTAAAAGTGAACTTGCAACAAATGCTTGATTACATATGTCACATTTATAGGGCTTATTTCCGGTATGAAATCTGTTATGAATTATTAAGGCCGATGATGTTGTACAACTATAATCACATATTTTGCATTTAAAAGGCTTTTCCCCGGTATGAGTTCTCATATGTAAATTCAAAGAATTAGATACAGAAAATGATTTACTACAAATATGACATTTGTAAGGCTTTTCACCGGTATGTGTTCTTGTATGCACTTTTAAATGTATTGCTTGAGAAAATACCTTATCACAGACATTACATTTAAAAGGCTTGTCGGGAGAATGAATAATCATATGAATTTTTAAAAATGATGCGATTGCAAATGTTTTATTACACACGATACATCTGTGACGATTTTTGCCTGTATGCTTCATCATATGATACTGTAGATTGGTTGATTTAGTTAATGATTTATGACAAATGTTACATTTGAATGGCTTTTCTCCTGTATGGACTAACTTATGTCCTTTTAGTTGGGTATTATTACTGAAAGTCTTGTTACATTCATTACATTTGTAAGGTTTCAACCCTGTATGATTCATCATATGATTTTTCAAACTTATTTTTACATTAAACCTTTTATTACAAATTTCGCATTCAAAAGGCTTCTCACCAGTGTGAATTCTTATGTGGGTTTTCAAATGATTGGGATCAGAAAATGTTTTATTACAGATATTGCATATATAAGGTTTCTTTCCAGTGTGTAACCATTTGTGTCTTTTCAAATGTGAACTATTATAATATGACTTATCACACATGTCACAAGCGAATGGCTTTTCTCTTTTACTGGTATGAATCATCATATGTCTTTTCAAATGTGCTTTTAAATTAAATGCTCTATTACATATATCACATCTGTGAGGCATTATCCCGGTATGTTTTTTCATATGAATACGAAAACCTCCTTTATGGAAAAATCTTTGATTACAGACATCACATTTGTATGGCAATTCTCCAGTGTGAGTCCTCATATGAATTCTTACATATGCATTTCTGGAAAATATTTTATTACAAACACCACATTTGTTAGATTTGTTTCCTGCATGATTTAAAATATGAGTAATTAACCGTGATTTTTTATGAAACAATTTTTTACATATATCACATGTAAAAGTGGGTTTCGTACAACATATTCTTTTATGTTTTTTCATACTTAACTCATCAGTAAATGTTTCAGAACACCAAATGCATGTTAATGTATTTTTTTTCAAGTTAGAAGTCTTGTCGGAATTCAAATGATTAATTAATTCTAAAGAGTTGTTTTGATTAAAAATTATACCTTTAAATTCATAATCATTGATAAAATCTTTTTCAATCTTTATCCCAGCATCATTTGTGTTAACTTTTTCTTCAATTTCACATACAGTCCTAAAAAAAAATATTATACTTATATGTGTTATTATTTATGAAGTCATTACATTTAAAAATATAATGAATTATTCTCTCGCTCAGAAAAAATGTTGGTTACTATTTTGACAATACCTACTAATATATTAATACTTTTATTCATAAATCTATATATTTATAACAGGCTGGTCTAAATATTATAAGTATTGAACTCAGTTCGTGTTCAACTCCCGTCAGAGTAACATGTATGTTTCCGTATCGCTTCGTATTTTTAGCTCCGATAGCGTAAAAACGAGTCTTCACATATCAGGTATTATGTTTATAATATTTCATACAACGAATAACGTCCAAATATAACGTACTAGATAACGGCCGTCTCGTGCGGTTGTTGCCTGCCAAGGTCACTTATTCGCATATCTTATCTACTTCTAATGAATTCGAAATTACCTCCGTTAATTATCTCCAAAGGCAAGTCAACTTCTCTCTCCGGGGATAAGTCACCGACAACACGCACTAATAATGATTCTAACTGGCACATAGTTGAACCTAATCGCATCAAATCACCTTTAGCAAATTCCCCTCCATCTAAAAAATCAAACAATATTTTTTTTACATTCAAAAATTGATATGCACCGTTTGCTCCCACTTCTGAAAATAGAAGTGAAAATGTTAACGAAAACGATAGTCAACTTATGGATATCACTAATGAACAGCCCAATGAAACCAGTAATGATACTAATAACATCAAAATAAATCTTTCACCTCCTATCTTTATTGAAGGGAGCCTAAATTACAATAATTTATGTCTCAAACTTAAGGAATTAACTGACGCCTCTAGTTTTGTTTGCAAAAGTACCACAAAAGGTGTAAAATTACAAACATTCAGTCCCGACTCATACAGATCAGTTATTAAATACTTCAAAGAGGAAAATGTCTCATTCCATTCATATCAATCTAAAGAAAACAAACCATATAGAATAGTCATCCGTAATCTTCACCCCTCTACTGACAAAAACTTTATGTCCAAAGAACTTTCGGAACTTGGGTTCCAAGTTAAAAACATAACAAATGTACTTCATAAATCCACCAAAACACCACTGCCCCTATTTTTCGTCGATCTTGAACAATCGGAGTCCAATCAAGACATTTTCAAATTAACACTTCTCTGCTACTCTAAAGTCAAAGTTGAGACTCCGCACGTCAAAAAAGAAATCCCTCAATGTCAACGATGTCAATCTTACAGCCACACACGCAGTTACTATTTTCATAACCCTAGATGTATCCGATGTGGGGACAATCACGAATCAACTCAGTGTCAAAAAGACCGTTCCGAACCAGCTACTTGTGCTCTTTGTAGTGGCTCCCATCCGGCTAATTACAGGGGCTGCCAAATGCACAAGGACATATTAAAGCACAGAAAATTACATCGTACTTCCTCACAAAGTAATAATATTTCCCCTCAAACCTCTTCTGAATCTAATACCACTCAAGATAAACTCAAATCACAAAATTTCCCACCACTTCCCAATACCTCCAACTTCAGCAATCTGTCAGGAAATCATGCAAACCACTGATCCAGTGATTATGAGAAAAAAATATAGATTTTTCTCCCGTAGAAACTTTTGATGAGTTACGGGCAAAGGTAAAACTTGCGATGCGCGTGGAAAAAGTTATAAGCTCGATGAATTAACATTTCAAATGGGTCATGAAGTGGTAAGGCTTCCCCCTTACCACTGTCAGTACAATCCAATCGAATTGATCTGGGCACAAGTTAAAGGTAGAGTGACCGAAAAAAATTCCACTTTTAAGATTGCGGATGTCGAGGCTCTTGTGCACAAAGAGATTGATACAGTAACTCCAGATGATTGGGAAAAATGTGGAGACACATTGTGTCAAAATTCAAGAGGAGAACTTAGTTAAGGCGGGACTAAGAGATGATATATTAGAACCAATAATATTGACCATTATTCCTGACGATAGCAGCTCAAGCGAAGACGAAGATGACGATTATGAGGATTAGAATTGTTCCAATGAAGAAAAATAATTGTTTTTGTAAATATTATTATAATAGTTTTAAGTTTTATTCAATTAGGAAAAATAATTTTACGCGCAACGGTCACCCGCCTAGTTTCGCTGGCCGTACTATAAATAATATAGATAGCAAAATTTATGAAATAGTTATAATTTTTCATAAATTATACATATATTATAGAGACCTATATCCACTGTTACTTTTATGTATATATTTTTATTCTGTGTTAATTTTATTTCTATTATTATTTTTTTTTATTTATTTGATTTAAATTAAGTTTGTTGACGAATGGCAATTTATTTAAAATTATAATATGAACATTTTAAATATTTTAAGGAACCTGAAAATAACATTTTAAAAAATACCAGTATTGCGTGTTTTTAATTTATTTTGTTATATATTCCATGGACCGTACCAATATTCCCGCCATCATATTTTTAGACCTGATATATGTTTCATATATTCAGTGATTATATGTAACTAATCTATAATTATTTATTATATTTAAGTTTACGTAATATTGAGACTCTTTGCTATTTATGTTAAGTCAGGGTGTCAAACATTAGTTAAAGTGTTTAGCCTTGAGTTAAATTAGTCATTTGTAATTACGAGTACGGTAACGCATCATAATATTATTGTGTTCCTAACAAAAGGTGCATTGGAATAAAGAACCCATTACCCAAAAAAATCTAAATTACTCATACGGCAATAGGTCTTTCATTGAGAAGGGGAGGGGGTGAACATTTGCACGAGTCACCAAATTGATAAGTATAGCGGCTGTGCAAGCGTCAATGGCGTACCTGTAACACGTTTTTAGGGAGGAGGATTATTAAATAATCAAAAACCAAGGCAAAATTATATATAAATGATGACTATAATTTTTTATGTCATAAACTGGGAGACAGAGGATTTACAATCTTTAAAGAAATTAACAATTGAACTAGTTACGGGAACAGTAATGGTAAGATTTATTCAAATAATAATAATAACTTGAATAATGTTGAATTGTATATTATTTCTTTAAAAATAAATAAAACCCGGATATACTTAAATCCCTATTGTTCAGCGTATTACATTTGCAACGAGTTTGGAAGCGCACACTGTTCCCATGAATCCGAATATCCAGAATTATTAAAACAAGCCCTATTGACTTTACTTTAACTTATTTATACAAAACAGTATTTTTAACTCTAGCGATAATAAAAGGCAAATATTAGTCCAGATCGAATATCGAAGTAGATTTAAGATTAGCAGACTCAAATATACAAATCAATTTATAATCAATCATGTCTAAGATAAAGAGTTTTAATTAATCTAAGACTGAGATAAGCTATATTGTCAACATGTACAATTTTCGTGCCTGAGATATGATAGTCATTAAGTATAGGATCACATGATCAAGTGAACATCATGACTCGGCATTTAGAAAGCATTGACTTTAAGAGTTTATGACTAATTGTAGACACTAATTAGAAAAAAATCAAGGCCATTTTAGAGACTTAACACAATCATGAACTGAGTTCATTTCCATAAAGAACTTTTATGTCATCTGCTAAAAATGGTGGTTTATAAAAAGGCAATACATTACGTACACTATTGATAATCTGGGTACACCAAACGTTGCGAAAACATTTTTTACTTGACACCAAACAATTTTACCAACTGATGTCTATTGGTTAAAAAAGAGTCAAACCATGAGATAAGATATTCACCAAACCAGATGTTTATAAGACTTTCAGTAAAACTTAATGGTTAATAGTGTCAAATGCTTTAGTTAAATCAGTGTAAATAACATCAACTTGTGACCGATTTTTAAAGTATTCAAACATGAAATCGGTAAAGACTGAGTTGTAAGTAGTTGTTGACCTATCCAGTCGAAATACGTATTGCTTTTTAATAAGAAAATTATTCTTTGGCGAGGGGTAAACCACTATTAAAAATTAGTACACCAGATTTCAGATTTTCAAAGATTACCAGAAACTTACTAAGATTTCCCAAATTTACTAGAGATTCCAAAGATTACCTTTATAATAAAAAGTATAAATATATATTTAGGAACTATACGATATATATAATGTTATGGTTAGGATAGGCATATATTATAAGCATTGTGAATTAATAGGAAATAATTTTTAATAGATTTATAGCTAATTATTATCTATATAAGTCATTTTGCTACTACCTATAATACAATAAAAAAACGAAAAAACTACTAGAAATTCCCAAAGATTTGTAAAGATTACTAGAGATTTCCAAACATTTTCAAAGATTACTAAATATTTGTACACTGATTATTAAGAGTGGTTTACCCTGTTCACCGATGGTTGAAAAGATTCAAACAGTTTGGATAAGTGAGATTAAACGAAGATAGTTCTGTAATTAGTAATATTGGATTTATTGCTTGTTTTATGAATGGGCGTGACAAAACTGAGGTTTAAAATTGAAGGAAAATTAATCTCATAAAGAGAATGCTTAAAAAGTGGGTAAGCAATATAATATTGTTGCTCTATAGCGCCAACTGATCAAGAGATTTGAGACAGATTATCTGGGCATATGGTTACACCACAAATAGTGTAAGGAAAAATCATTAACTGTTGTTCATGCTAGAACTAAAATTTTAATTACCTAACAGACCATTTTTATTAATTACTTGTTTTTGCGCGGTTTGCACGAGTGCTGATGTCGCGTGACTGAAAACATTAAATTGACATCACAAGCTAGTATCTTGTGATCATTGTCTTTTCGTCAAAAGTTATTCCTTCTTTTATTTTATATTATTATATTTGTTTTGTTTGTTTCATTCTTTCGAATTTAACTCTTTTCTTTTTAAAAAATAAATTGTGTAATAATAAATTTATAAACTTTAATATATCAAAAGATTAATAAAAATAAAATGAAAGAAAAAACAAACATACAAGATGGTTTTGTGAATTCATTTTTCAAACTATAAAAATGTTTATGCTAGATAAAAAAAGGTCATAAAAAAGATAAAAAAAAAATCAAAGCAACATCTACCTTCATAAATGCTGGATACAATCCATTATTTGAATAAAAATAAATAATAATCTAAATTATGTAAAAAAATTCATTATTCAATTAATTTTTTAAGGAAGGCAGTAATGAAACAATTATGTCGCATAAAACATATTATATAGTATATAATATATTATAGTCATAGTCATTCAAAACCTAGCAAAGTGAAATTTTTATTATTTTATTTTAAAATTTTAAAATTGTATAACTCTTTAATTTTTTTTCAACTTTGTCACTTTTCTATAATATTTATTAAATTGTCACAGTGCCTTTCAAGTAAATAAATAAACAATGAAGTTGTTTAAATTAAAAATTTAAAAAAAAATCATAACATATTCATTTAATCACTTTTTATATGACGGTTAAGAATTAAAAATACACTTATTTTTTAAGCATATATATACTTTAAACTCTAAATGCACATTTTGCCAGTATAATATTAACTGACACAATATATTTACCCATAATAAACGGTTAGACTAAACATTCTATGTAAGAACAATAGTTTTCCTTGATCATCAGCATTTAACACAACACAAGATTCAGTAACTAAGCTCAACTACTAGGCTCAGTTAGTTAGGTTTCCTACTTTAAATATAAATAGAATAGTTTTTTGGAACATTTGAATTCCACAATATTAGAGTTTATTAAGTTTATGAAAGTATAGATTAAAAAAAAATATATTTATAATAATATTTAAAGTAAATAGGTACTTGAATTAATTGCTTTTACTTAATTATTTTATATCATAGATTTTTTATATAACAAAGATACATTAATTATTTTAAAATGAATGATTGATATAAACTACATTTTATATTATTTCATCTCATATTTAAATAAATATTTTAATCAGCATTCAATAACATATGTGTGGACATTTTTAATTTGTTTCAGAGTTAAACATTACTATTAATGATCCAACAGTTAAATTACCAATCAATTGTTTTGAATTTTATCAAAAAAGCGATTAAGGTCTGTATCACCTAACTTTAAAGCTTTATCCAAGAATTTTTCAAAGATATTACAAAAATCATGGTATGAAATGTATAGTTGGTAAGAATATAGTCCAATAGTTAATGCAGCATTTTCCTTTACGTGTCATTGTTTTAATGGAAATGAATTTAATATTGGTCAGATAGAATAAGTTTTTACTAAAACAGAATTCAATAGTTGGTACAGAGCTTCTGAAAGATTAAAATCTCATTAAATGTCAAAATATCACTTAAATAGTAAAACAGCTATTTATAATTTTTGTTCTAACAAATCTATCGACAAAGTAATTGATAGTAATAAAACTTTATAGCTAACTAAAAGGGAAGCAGAACGATTAAATAACAGGGAAATAATGAAACGTTTAATTGATATTATAATTTGTCTTGCTAAATGCAGTAAACCTTTTTATCACCATGATGAATCGCACACCAGTTATCAAAAAGGTATGTTCTTAGAATTGATTCAAATCTTATACAAATATGATACTGTTCTAAAAACTAAAATTAATAGTGGTCCTAAGACTGTTATGTACACAAGTAATATAATTCAAAATACCATTATACATTTTATATACAATTTAATTATTCAAAAACTAAAATTAAAATTACAAAACACTCATATTGCAGTTATGGCAGACGAGACCAGTAACATACATCACTATGAGTTACTTTCTGTGGTTTTTTGTTATTTTGATATCAAAACAAACCGCCCAATAGAAACATTTATTACTTTGTAACACATATTGTCCTAGAATTAATTTTTAATGTACTTAACAATGTAATTACTTGTCAATTTAAGTTAGATGAGAAGAATGTAGTTGCAGTATGTTTTGACAGAGCAGCAACTATGACAACAACTATATTAACAAGGTAAAAATGAAATGCAAGAATAAAATTAAAAAAATATTTTGCATGTGTACTGTTATGCACATTACTTAAATTTAACTTTAACAGATGCTGTTTGTGCTAATTGTTATAGTGAAGTAAATAAATGTATCGTTGATTTTCTTGGGGCAGTACAGTTTATCTATTCTTTTATTGATAGGAGTCCAATACAATACACTGTATTTGAAAGACTTGTTATATTAAATGGTGCTAAAGTACAGGTCAGCTTGTTGCGCTGAAGGAGTAAATGCAATTAAAAATAATTATAAAACGTTATTAAGTATGTTAGAAGAATTCAAAATGTTTGATATCAGAAACAAGAGCTAAAGGCCGTGGACTTCATCAATTTAAAACATTTGAATTTATTTCTTCATTAAATTTAATGCAACTAATTTTACAATTGATACTAAAAGTAAGTTCATCTTTACAAGCTTCAAATTTAGAACTTTTTACTGCTATTTCACTTATACATTCCTTAAGATCTTCATTAAACTCATTAAGAAATTCAGTCTATATTTATTTATACAGAACAAATGTATAAAGAAAATAATAGTGAAATACCAACTGTAAAAATAAAAAAATTTCAAAAAAGAAAGATGATTTACAATGTTCTACATTATAGCATAATTATTTTATAAAAAATGAAGAAATGAAAGTAATCAATGTTTTTCCATTATTAGATGTTTTGTTATCTGGAATCGATAATAGATTTAAACAAGAAACATCGGATTTAATAACTGTAATAACTAAAAATGTCAATAGTAAAAACCAAATTAAGAAGCACAATGACATAAAAAAGGCGAGTGAATAATATCAATGTTGAAAGTGTGATTGATGATTTTAAAAATGTTCCTACAAAAAATAAACTTGTTCTTTGATATACGAGTTTTATATTATAAAATATAAATATTATGTGTTCATCAGTGTTATTATTATTAAACACATTAGGTATGTACATAAACTATTTAAATAATTTTGTTATTCTATATATTTACACATATTTTTTGATTATTACTTAATTATATGGTATAATTCAGCCCTATAAATGAATATTTCTGGAGTTAAACTTATAGGTACCAAAAATACTCTACATTATTAATTGTTAACAGATAATAGACTTTTTATAAAATTATATAAATATTTAATGAGGGGAGGAACTACCCCCACCATTTCCTCCATCATATGCAGTTCATGTTAATAAATTAATACATTTTATACTCATATTAAGTTAATTTTTACGAATTTTTCATAACCAGACAATCAAGTAAGATATGATGTCATTAGTGCAATTATCTTTTAAAATATGAACTTAAGTAATTAATAACTTTTGTTAGTAGTAGGAATCTGTTATTGAGTGGACTTTCATCCAGTTCAATTATTATAGTATGTTTTATTTTTACCATATAATTTTGTTTCTGTATATATACTTTTAACAAATTTGATTATTATTGTTGTGCTTTAGCAGATTGTAAATACTAAAAAAAAAAAGGTTTTTAATTAATTTAAGTTACATTTTTTTTAAAAAATATACTCAGTAACATTTAGTCTATTTAGAGGTTTACAGATAGTCACTGCTCAGATTTATTTTTTGTATGATACGTTCTATCTTTGAATTCAAATTTCACGAATCTATTACAATGGCCTACTTAACGATGAGGTACTCCTACTGTACAGCATAGCAGTTACCTACTAGTTCATTTTTTTTCTATATTAAATAAAATTAACAAGTAAAAACACTTTATTTAATGTTTGTCTTACTTTGCCTATAGTATTTAGTAAATATTTGTATGCAACTATCTTTATAGGGTAACTTTCATAGGCATGCACAGGAATTTTGTATGGAGTGTGCCATGAAGAAAATGGACTGCTTTCATTTAAATGGGCTATAAAAAACCTAACCTAACAGGAAGTAGAGACCCCCACAAAACAATATATATATATATATATTCACAAATACTTATATTGATTAGTATATTTGTGTTTTACAAAAACATTTTTATATTCTTCAACAAAAATATAATTGTTAAAAAAATAACAAATTATATTTTTTATAATTAAGTATATACCTACATTAAAATATTAAATAAAATAATTATATCACTCGACACTTCACTTAAAATAAAATTTTTAAATAATAGAAAGTTTTAGTGATAGAAAACGAACACATAACACATACTGTAATGGTAATCTCCTTTCGATAGGGGTCAACATTTAAAACTCTTCAATAACTCTATTGAAATCAACTAATTTGGACATTTCTTTCTCAACAAATAAAAATAAAAGGGATTCTTATCATTCTTAAGACGTTGTTGACCTTAGTTGGCTTCTCACAACTACAACTGGTGAGTGGTATAATAACAAACTTTGTAATGACTTCATAGAAATTAGTAAGAATATTTTGGCTATTTAAATTTACTAACCTTTCCAATCAGGATTTGTACTATTTGTAGCTTAAATATTCAACAAAGTCCCAGAATAAATAAAAGTCCTACAAAAAGCCTCAGGCTACAAAACACCTAAGCCTAACACAAACTATGCGCAGCCTATGGTAACTTTTTATTAAAAGTTAATTAAAATATTTATAATGTAAAATTTTGAAGCCTACATAAGCATGACTAATGGAGTTTATATTTTTATATAATGTAAGCGTCAGAAAAACTTGTGAATTATTTTGAATTGTATTTATTAAAAAAATAAGTAGATAACTATATTAATATGTATTGTAATATTAATTATTATGATTTATTAATTGTTAAATGATATTTATTTATAGGTTTTTAAAAAAGAATGTTATCAAAACCAAAAAAGTATTATTGAATAAAATGTCTTATTACATTACTATGTAAATATAATTCTTACTCTATTTTAGTTGATTGATTATAATCTGTTACATCAACAATTTCTTGTTTAATAGATTGATTAAATTCTTGATGATCAAATCTAATAAGTGGAATTGTCAACACTCTAGAATTGTATAATATATCATGAAACCTAAAAAAAATTAATTATTTATTATAAGATAGGTAAAAACAGTTTAAATTAGATATTATAATATACAGATAATAAAAATTTTAAAAAAACCTAGTATTCAAAAATAAAATTAATTTAAAATGTAGGTTAAATTCTGTAATGTTACACTTATAATGTATTTGCTCACTTGGAATTCATTTCAGAATTACTAAAAGTTGTTCTTGTCCGTTCCATACTGAATTATGTCTTTTTAAATATTTTTCAATTACTGTGAACATAAACCATTCAAATTAGGTACTTTTATGTCAAATCGGTAATTTTGTAAAGGGAAAGAGCGCAAGGTAAACATTTCAGCATTTGCATCTATTTTTTTTTATAAAATATATTTTTTGGCAATAAATAAAATAAAAATGATGATATGTATTATCTAGTTAGTATTTCGGATTTTTGTTTTTTTTTTTATTTTTTAAATAAATTTTCACTATAGTCCAACAATTGATTATTTATTAAGGAAAAATTTATAATAAAAAAATAAAATTACTAGTTTTACATCTAATTGCATGTCTACTTCAACATGTTTATTATACATAGTATAACTATATAATATTAGCTGTATGACCTGACTTAGCCCGGGAAAAATTAACAAATATAGAATACAGCACAATATTAGTATATATTTAAGCGGCCCTCACACGATCAATATTACTGACAGTATAATTATTGACAGTATTTACATTACTGACAGTGTACTCCTCAAACGGTCAGTAAAAATTAGTGTCAATTCACAGTATTGATCTGTATTTACATTGTTCGGGTGTTCGTTTGGTCAATAGGTTAAATTAAAGTAATAATAAAAAATTAATAAAATAATTTT
>JACXSJ010000081.1:0-11497 GCA_014851325.1 Pentalonia nigronervosa
TTATGATATCTCACTTTTATCTTAGTTTAATTTATATATACGGAATTAAATGTACTTAGAATATTATTATATTATTTTTAATAACATTATTGAAAGGTATACTGAGTATCAATGGTTGAAATATAAAATATAAATGTTTTATTAAGCATGTAAAAAAAGTGCGGTCATTTTGACCATAGCGCGATTAACGCCGGGTTAATTTAGTCTTAAAAAATTTAAAATAATTAAAAAAAATGGTTTTATTTTCATTAGTTTATGCATTTTATATTTAAAATTTTGTAATTTAGAAAAATAATTGTAATCATTAATTAGTAAATATAATTATTTTAAAAACATATTTACCCAAAGTTTATAACCAAAATAAAAGAATGACTATTAAAATTATAGAAATAAAAATGTAGGGACTATAAAAAAAATCTTCAATTATTAATACATTACTACAATCTGATTAGTTAATAATTTTATTTTAAAATATACATTTAATACATTTGTATTTATATCTGAGCTTTAGCTTTTTCTTCTTTTAGTTTCAGTTTAAAACATTTTGCTTCCATTTCTTCAAAATGTTCGGCAAATATCATCTTGAGGGCAGGATACATTAATGGTAGTTTGTATAAAACATTTGGTGCAATCTGTAAATTTATAAAAAAATTGTTTATATAATATATTTATTTAATTGAGTGTCAAAATATGTAGTAAAATCTGTAATAATTCATTTACACTTACAATTTCTAACAAAAAATACAAATGTTAAGTAATATAAAGATTTACTATTTAGTTGATTTATTTTCTCTTGAACTTGGATTACAATAAATAAATATAATAAATACAATAAATATACAATATTGCTACTTCAATTTTCACATATAGTGTTTATTGATATTTTTAGAAAAAAGAATATATTTATTTTTAAGGTTAAAAATTAAAATGTCAGCTCCGTATCTGTCGACAAATTTAGTCTTAATGTTTTACCGTCATCAGAGAGCTATTATTTTAGGAACAAATAAGAACAGTGATATTTATAACTTTTAAATTCTGTTAACTTTTTGCGTTCCAACAAATTACTATTGGGTATTATTTAAATAAACATAAAAATAAATGATTATTATTAAGATATGAATAATACCTCCATGTTATCAAAAGCTATTCCAACATTACTTGGAAGATCATTATTTGGCATATATGGAATTTTCGCATAACGTTGACTAAAATGAGTGAGTATGGTAAATTTAGCATTCATTTTTTTGCCAATATTTATAGCTTGGGACATAGTTGAATGCATTTTCCGTCTGGCTTCAGATACTAACTGATCTTCCATTGTAGCTTCATGTATTAAAAGATTACTATTCTTTCCTAAATAAAAAAATATCAGAAAAAGTCTTAATGTAGTCAAAATAAATTAAAGTTTATATTTTTATTATTTTTTTTTTTATTGTATTATAAAATTTATTTTTATTAGTATAAATATTTTTCATTTACAAACCTAATTTGACTAATGAATCACAAGGCATTGTATCACCAGAATATGTTACTTTCCAACCATTTTTATGAGTAAATGATACACCAAATGCATAAGGACAGTGTCTTACTAAAGTAGTTTCTATGTCTGACATATTGGTTTGTTTTAATAAATCTTTTATTCTTAATTTTGTTGATGATTCAAAATCCTTAAAAATATTAATATTATTTAATATATTTTTATTTGATGTTTATTTAAATATTTAAGCATTTGCTATTTACCAAATCTAAGTTAGATACAATTTGAAATTCTTCATTTAGTTCTGTAAATCTTCTGTGGTAAAAATTTAACCAAGTCATAATTTGTACAGGTGCTAGTAAATATACTGGCTGATCTAGTTTAAGCAGTTTATTTGCTTTCATTTTTTGACGTACGCTTAATATTCCAATTAAACCAATATGATGGTCTGCATGTAAATGAGATACATAAATAGCTTTTAGGTCACTCAAAACTGTTTCAGCGCCAGTTATACCAAAATGCCGTACTAATTGTCCGTATGTTCCTTCTCCAGAGTCTAATAATACACATTCGTTCTCACTAGATAACATTTTAAAAATAATATTTCTCCACAGAAAAAGTAAACAATTTCATACCCAGTATACATTAGAATACCACTAGTATTTCTTGTTTTACTTGGTATACATGAACCTGTACCAAGAAATGTAATTTTAGGATAAATATTTGTATCCGTAGGAGAAGCGTTTAAAATATCCTGTTTTACTTGAGCTAACTTTTCTTTAAAACCATCAACCTTGAATGTTTCTGCAACAAACTCATCGACATCTAAACGTAATGTGCCAGACCTAAATTTTTTTTAATGATTAAATATTTCTTATACTCAGAAATTGTATGATATTTGCTTACCTGTCTATATATTTGTTTGGTCTCAAATTAAATGATAAATTGGTTTGTCCGTTTATTGTCAAATAATTTATACTTTGATTTATGTCAATCACTTTTTCTTGTTGATTTATAACTAAAAAATAAGACATTTTAAATTGTATACTTTGTTTGGTTTTATAAATGATCTATCTTATTTTCATCTTCTGACCTAAAAATGTGATAATATTTCTGAAAACTGATCTGAATTCATTATAATGTCTACTTGAAATGGATCACTCCACATTTTGAGATTTCTAGTTTCAATTCCAAATAATTAATAAGTGAAATTTTTAAATTTTAAAATATTTGAATTAAGTTATTAAGGGATCCAAATTGAGAAAAGTGAAGTCATCAAATCTCAACTACACATAATAACAAATTTTAATCAGTTTTTAAAAGCCTAGCATAACTAAGTTGATTGATTAAAAAAAAATTTGTATGTTTTGGTTAATAACTGACTGTCACCAATTCCTTTTACATCAATGAATCAACTTGTATCCATCCCACCATAATTTCAATTATAGAAATATGCTCACTAGGAATTCCATCATCTTTTAATAATGGATAAATATTTTCATCTAACATATTCAGCTTGTATTGTATTCTATGTATTGCAGTACTACCCAGACATTTATTTTCATTATTTAATAACAAATGGTATGTTTCAGAAGGAAATAATTTCATCCACGATTGATACCTAAAAAATATAATTATTAAAAATTACTTTTTTGAATACATTTAAATACAAGACATTAACTCTAATTTAATTAAATTTTAATAAATAATTTATTAATTACACTTAATACCTTGGATCCTTTCGCACATCCTGTGGAGTAAAATGAACAACAATAAATGCAATATCTTCTTCATTAACTACACCAAGTTGATGTTTTGAAAAAATTGATTCATTCAATAATGAGTCAATATAATCTTCACTTGGACATTCAACAACTAAAACAATTTAAACTGAAATAGTCAAATTATATTAAAAAAAAAAAAAATTGGAACTTAATGACTTAAACTTAAAGGCTTCAAAACAGCGCAGTTAAAAAAAAAAAAAATACAATTTTAAATATTTAGGTATATTATATAAATAAAACAAGCAGGACACCATACCGACATGTGTTATTTTTGTCTTACACATGTACATAACAAGTCTGATTTATTTGAAACAATTTTGTGTTGTCAGATTTATTAAAACAAATTGACCTATTGTAAAATTTAAAGGTTAGAATATTATCTATGGCAAAGATTTTAAACATTTTAAAATTGTTATATTTTACATAATTAAAATTTACTTTAAAATTAAAATATCAATAAAAACCTACGATACCTAAGATAATATTCTTACGTTTAATTTTTATAATAAGTCCAATTCACTTTAGTATTAAAACCAACAAAACCACAAAATTGGCTCTGCTGAATATTCTTATGACAACACAACAAATATAGGTATGGCGTTTTTTAAATAGATTTAATAATCATAGACGTAAATAGTATACAATATTATTTAATTACATTTTTATATAAAATTAAATATTTAAGATAGCCATTATTTTATGAAACAAATACTACCTATAACACTACTTATATAATCTATTTATAATTATTTATTATAAAATTATTACTAATACTATACTCTGGCCCACTAGAGAACATTACCGATTCGTGCATGTAGACTGACTGCAGTGACCACAGTTTCCTTCGCCATGTGCCACATTGTGAATATGCAAAATCAGAAATGTTTTAGTTGAAACACGATAATGTTATTTTGTGGGCCGGAGTATATACTGTAATATCTTACCAATAAAAACGGGTCCTGGATCGTCAGGAGACGTTACATCACTTGACTTTACTAATGTTCCATCAGATAAGGTAATATCGTTACCAGATTTTAATAAACCCAGTAATGGTCCTGGAGGAACATTATGCTTAACACATTTGTCCAAATCTAAAAATCCTGGTTTTGGTTTAAGACGACAAACATAAGACATGGCAACATTACTAATTCTACTCAAAGAATTATCAGCAATAAATTTTTTATCATCTGAAATTATTTAAAAAATATTTTATGATTTTATTAAACAAATAATTTTGTAGCATCTAAGATACCATGATTAGCTAGCTAACCAGTTCTAGGTTCAGAATTGCTTCTTTTACGTTTATTTCTTTCTTTTTTATCTGATTGGGATATATTTTCATAATCGTAATAATTGGTATCATCTTCTAATAAATTATTAATGTTTTGCTGAGTCTGTGAATTATTCATTTCAATTGAGCTATAAAAGAAGAATAAATATTTGAAAAAATAAATAGTAAATATTAATTATATTAGAAATATTACTTCTCAGACATTGATCGAAATTCATTACATTGTATATTTGATATCAATGGCACATAATGGACAACTATTGCATTGTCTTCATATGGCTTAAAAGGATCACTATTACTAGCTGTAATTTTTAGATCACGTAATACTACAAATCTTTTAGTAGCTACAAATAATTCTTCCTGTAAAAAATCAATAAAATTTCATTAAAATCAACATTTTAAATATAAAGGTACTATTATTAAGTATTAGATAAACATTTTGAGATCTTAATAATATAATATGTTCATTGTTTATGACTTCAAAATTACAAATATCTATTGAACTCAATATAACAAAATAATTGAAATATTAAACTAATTAAAATTGTACTTCTAATCCATAAGTTTAGATTCTAAGGGAAGCAAAGAATGTATTGACTTTATAATGTTTTTTTTGTCTGTCATTTTATTTTAATGCAGTAAAAGTGCTCCGATTTTCTTCATTAGTATATTTTTTAATAGGAAAGGTAATTTAGTTGGTACTTTGGGGGTCAAAAGTGAAATATTCTCAATATTTTTTATATGCATTGGGAAAAACAAAAAAAAAAAAAAAAATAAAGGAAAAACAGTAATTTTTTTGTAAAGCAAATTTTTAACATAATTAATTTTGATTTTTGGTGTAACAAAAGAAATAATAACCGTAGATATAAGATATTTTCACCAAAAGTTTATATAAGAAATTTTCTATACACTATACATAAACTTTTCAATATATTTTAACTCTTTTTGAGCTATTTATAGGAATAAGAAATTTTTAGTGATTTTTTTTTTTTTATATTATTTTTTGCTGTATCTAAATACTTGAAAATTTAATACAAGGCTCTTCATAACATGTTGTATGTAAAAGCTGAAAAAAAAAGTAGAGCGTAAATCCACAATAGTTTTTTATAAGCATCTAAATTTAGAATTTCGATCAAAAATGACAAAATCATGAAAATTATCAGTTTTTTTTGATTTAAAAATTCTTAAAATTTTTTTGTTTAAACTTAAGACTTGAAAATTGAACAAAAGACTTTTCATAAGTTTTTCAACCTTTCACAAAAAAAAAAGTTTACAGGAAGTTAAACAAATTTTTTATGAGCATTTGTAATAAGACATTTTATATTCACCCATAACCTAGAGATTTCACAGGCAACAATTTTCTAATTTGGTTGTAATTCAAAAACGAATAACCAGAGACACTTGAATTTTTTACTGAATGTTGGGATTATCGTTTTGTATACACAATTAAATTTTAAAAATATTTTGACACTTTCTGAACTAATTATAGGCATGTGAAAATTTAATTTCCTTTCTAAAAATATTAATAGAAAATTTTTTATTGGGTCAAAAAGCTTGGCAATTGAATACAATGTTTATCATAAGTTATTATAATAGTAGTTTAAAAATATTAAAAATACATAGGCATAATTTTTTTTTATAAGTATTTAAAGATCAAATTTTGACCAAAATTCATCAAAATATTGAACATTTACAACTTGCAAATTGTTTCGTTTTTAAAAATTTCTAAAATGTTCCAATTCTTAAATATAAGAATTGAAAACTTACAAGATTTCTCATTAGTTATTAGTTATTAGTATGACTAATAAATTTAAAAAATATTGGTTAACTTTTATAGAAATTTTAAATTTGGATATCATAAAAATATAAAACACACTTAGTTATATAGGGTGACAGAATCGCTCAGAATAGTTTTTCTTATAGAATGATTTTATATCATTGAATTCAAATTTAACAAATCCATTACAATAACTCGACACCTACTGCACAGCAGAGTGGTACCCACTTACCGACCTTTTTTTATTTTATAGACAAAAAATTTTAATCTAGTACTAAACTATTATTTATTACGTTGTGAGAATAGTCAGCAACATTAAAAAACACTTACTATTCCTTTAGGTCCATGCAATTCAATATTTGGGACTCCAACATCCTGAACAGTTAAAGCTAATCCTGGTAAACCTCCAATATTTAACCAATTTGAATGTGTGATAAACACATGTTCCAACTTTGACAGTTTCATTTTATGTTCATGTGCCAACCTTTGAGTACCTTCCCCACAATTAAAAAGGTACCTACAATGTAGGTATACATACAAGTTTAATATTAATATGTACTACATACTTGAAAATAATAAAGAATAAAAATGATTACATAGATACCTAGAATGATCTGTAAACAAATATAAACACCTAGGAGCACCATTTGCTCCACTGCCAAGAACTTGAAATTTCACAATACCTGGTGGAAATTTGGACTTTCCTTTGATTTTAATTCGGTTCTGTTTACTAAGAACAGTAGACAGTGACATGTTCTTAGCCATCTGTCTTAGTATTATGTTTGGATTACTGAAATAAAATAACTGACAATTCGAATGTGCAATTTTTAATAGTAATCTGTTAAATAACTTAAGAGACATTAATCAATAGATTTACTTAATTGTTTACTGTAATGATTAAATAGAATAAAGTTTCATCAATATCTAAAGGGGTAAATCTTATACAATATGTCTAATAGGTAAATACTAAAATATGCTAACATTTAATAAAATGATAATGGAACGTCTCATATTTAACATTATCAATTATCAAATTATTATCAGTTAACCACTCGACGAGACGTATATAGTTATATAATATTATGGTCACGGTTGTTTAAAAATGGTGTCCAAGATGTGGATAATTTTTATCTATGATACAATTGATATGGTCAAAGTCGGTTTAAGTCTAAACCATGGTTGTACATGGTATCACGATTTACAAAAATATGACAAATCTCATGAATATTAAATTGTGTATTAATACATAATATAGACCGCACAATAAAAGTATATTGAATATTAATATTAGACTTAGATATTAGTATTATTGTTCTATGAGCTATCAGATGCAAATATTCGTGGTAAAGTAAACTTAACTTTATCATGTGTTACGTGCTATTCGTCAAAGATCCTTATGGTGGTAGTTTTGTAAATAAATGTTATGAATAATTTCAATAGTAAAACAAGATGTCTATTCATTAACATTAAATACAAATAAGTATAAATTGTACAACTCGTGAGAGTAAAAACCTTAAAAGTGCGAGTGTCTAAATACGAGTGACATGAATGTCCATTGGACTCAGCGGCACATGCGAACTCTCATGACATTTTGTAAATTCTTCTAAAAACATTCTCCCCCGAAGAAGGTAATAAAGATAATCTATATTTATTTATTCATATTTTGTATTTTATAAAATACATATTTTTTTATTCGATCGTCATGTTCTTTTTTGTTTAATAATTGTTATCGTCTTTTCAATTTATTATTATGGCAACAAATTTGTACACTTTATGGAACAATACAGTACATTATCGAGATTTTACTCTCTTAATTCTAATGGTAAATAGTATAGAGATAACTGAGTGACTATTTTCTCTTCTCAATCAGTCACATACCATCATCGTTATTTGATTTTTATTCTATAATACATTTATAAGTTATAACATCGTTTTGGTTTCGTATGATATTTTAACAGATTTTTTAACGTATTTATTAATTAATCAGTAGGTATGTCAAAAATTCAATTTATTACCGGTGAATGTAATCATTCATTAATTATGTATACAATGTATAAATATTATTTTGAATGTACATTGATTCAAACTGACGTTGTTATGTTAAAAAATGACCAGCTTTTATAAAAATGTATATCATCAAGTTATGAAAATCATAACCACCAATCTTGCAGCACCAACAGCTGTCTGCATCAGTAAAAAGAAAAGCAACCGATAATCCTTAAGAAGTTAGTAAAGTTTTAATTTAATATTTAAATGACCACGAGTCAACTAGTAAATTAGAAATTACTAATTTAAAATATGTCGAAGGTAACGTATACAATGCACGCCGTAATATTTTACCTCCTTTACTACCAATAAATATTAATTCTGTCCACACAGATATAGAACAACTTAATATAAAAACAATCAAAGACGAACATTTTGTTTTAATAATGTAATAGACAGACAATTTGATAATTTTTTCATGTAAATCAAATTTAAGAGCTTTTTATCAAGCTGAAATTGTTTATCTTGATGGAATAACTAAAAAAATAGTAACTGATTTTGAAAAAGGATTAAGAAATGGTTGTAATGTTACAATGAGCTGAAGTTAAATTAAATGGTTTTAGTTTTCATTTATCACAGCCCTCAGGTATGGTGGCGCACGATTTAAAGACTTGGGCTCACAACTAAATATAAAAATGACAAATCAGAAATTAGTAAGTGGCTTTATTACTGTTTTGGATTGATAAATTTAAATCTAGAAGATGATAAAAACTTTAGTATTGACTTATACAACACTTAACTAAATGATAGCCGTCCGGATAAATCGTATGATTATTTAAATAATACATATATTGACGAACAAGCAATTTTTCCACCTAAAGTCTGCGCATAAGCTTCTTCCGAATTGACAAAATCAATGAATGCTTTTAAATAATTTCATGCCCATTTTAACCAGCTATCCAAACATTTTTATATTTATGTGACAATGAATTTAATTTTTCAAATATAAAATGTGAATAAAGAAATATAAATTCAATTAAGAATACAAAATATATTTGGAGAATGTGGAATTTTTTGCATATGGGATGTCATCTAGGTTACGCTAAATGGTCTTAGTAAAATTATTTTAGGGGAATTTATATGAGACGTGTAATACGGTAGCAAAATGTTTTTAAGGGAATTTACTATTTCATTTTTAGGGAAATTTACATTTATCCTATGGTATGTCTGAATATTCTGTCCTCAGGGCTCCTTTTTTATGTGGTTTTCCCATTCTACTTCGAGTGAATTCGGCCAAAGCTCTTGTTATAGTCGCTTTTGCAGCCAGTCACGTAACCAGATATTTTTCCATACGAATAACCCAAAAATAATCAAATGTTTTTCCATGCATTTGTTTTGTGATTAATCTTTACTCCAGTCTCCTTTTTTAGTTTCTACAAGACTAAAATTTGCGATAACATTATTTTGTTCCAAATGTTTTGTATAATAAATCCTGTGAAACAAATAAACAATGGAACAAATATTCATTGGAACTATAATTTAAGATATTTAGTTAAGGCACTGTAAAGTTAGGTTAAGGCACTATATAGGGCCCTAATTACGGTGCTTGTAAACAACTATTTCATGGAACAAAAGTTAGTGTTCTGAAAAAAAACAATAACGATACCAATTATCATATACACGTATTACAATTAATAATTATAATAATTACTAACTAACATTAATCTAAACCATCTGCTAAAATTAAATTTACATTTTTAAATAATAAAAATGGGATTGTTAAAATTTTTTTAAATAGTAAAATTTAATTTCTTCCATGATAAGAGTTGTTTACTATTTATGCGTACTTTGTACTTATCAATTATCATTATTTCAGAATCAGAATTCAGATTTTACTGTTCAGATCCTAGTGGCCAATTTTACTGTATATCATTATTTTTCAAGATAACTTTGTGTCAAATTTGATTTTTGTTTTCGATGTAAATTAGAAGTGTCTTCGTAAGTTAGTGATCTACGTTTCGTTATTTGTTTGTTTGATAGAACAAATTATATTTACATTTTAAACTATTCAAATAAGGTAATAATATATTGTTTACTTAAGAATTACTAGAACAACTTAGCCTAAATAATATTAAAACTATACAAATCTTGGTCATTACGTTTTTATGGTGTAAAAAGTTCTTAATTACCTATCATTTAAGTAGGTACTTCAATGAATAGCATAATTTTGAATTGCTTAAATATTTTTTCATTAGTTGTCAGCCGATAGAAAGTGTAGAAACTAAATTTGGTATTATCATTGGCAAAAAAAAGCATAAAGTTTGACAATGACTTTAGTATTAATTAATTTTTAATGTACCTATTAAACATTCCTAGTTTAATAAGTTAACCAAGAACAATATATTATATTAGGTATTTATCATAAACATTTTTATTTTTAGGATTGCTAATATATGTATTTATAATAATATACATTTTTTTATACTTTATACATTTTTTATTTATACTTTTTATTCAATTAAACCACTTAAATATTTTAATTTTAGAATAGGCAGGTAGATAAGTATAATAAAAGTGGTGAGTGCTTATTAATTGTTATCTATTAAATGTTATAACATAAACATTTATTTTGATTAATTACATAATTTCTTGTTCATCTTACCTTTAATCATGGTTTTTATTATTATTATATTTTTTTTTTATGCTCAGTAATTTTTTGTGATTGGATTTACTTTTTCATTGTTTAAATATTACAAATATCTAACTATATTATCTGATTATTAAATAATTACCTATGGTTTTGTAATTATTTACAAATTATTATTGTCACTTTGAACATTAACAAATAACACCGAGCAGTACATAATAGGTACACTTACCAAATCTAAACCTTATTAGTAATATTATGAATTATTAACTGGTACGTCAACAACTCCTACGTCTAACTGAACATATAAGCGATGGTTACGAAAAAAAACAACACACAGGTGCAGCCTTTTTAGATGTAGCACAAGCTTTTGATCGGGTCTGGCATGACGGACTCTTATATAAACTAAAAATGTTAAACACCCCAAATGCTATTTACAATTTAATTAAATCCTACCTCACTGCTCGCTGTTTCAAAGTCAAAATAAATGACACCACTTCACAAATAAAAATTATAAATGCAGGTGTACCTCAAG
>JACXSJ010000082.1:0-19234 GCA_014851325.1 Pentalonia nigronervosa
GAGAGAGAGAGAGAGAGAGAGAGAGAAGAGGCAGACGAGAGAAAATGAGAGCAAAAATGAAAATAAAATTGGACACGACAACCGCAGAGATCGAGTATCGCGTATGTACGCACGCACGCTCCACCCCTAAACCCGCATACCGTGTACAGCGGAGGTGCACACCTATGTAATACAATATACAGGGTGTCTAGCCGGGTGTCGTGTACTGATTCGCGTGTTCCGAGAAGGCGTTTTTGAAATATCCCGTTAGACGCTTGTCATTGCTGTAGGCGTGTGTGTAATACTAAAGAGTCACGATGTTATAATATTGTATAGGCCACGTACTAGCTAATGTAATATTATAATATGGAGGTTTTCGGTGTTTTAGAAATAAAAAAAGTTATATAATAGGTACTCGTTTTCGTGGTCTCGGGATCTGCGGCGTAGAACAAATCCGTGTAAATATTTCGTGAGACAAATCGCCGATTTTCGTAAATAATATTCAAACGGTTAGGCGCCTGCAGTAGCAGCACAGTTTTGAAGTTTATATAGGCAAGAGGACATAGACACAGAGATGAGTCTTGGGCATTTGTCCTAGCGACATTGTATACCTATAATAGTGATCACAGTAGAACGGGTGTGTACCAGCTACGCAACGTTTCCTCGCCAGACACCCTGTACACGTAATATTTACACCGATTCTCGGGATCGATCACCGGCGGCGGCGCTTCTTTGCCGGATACACCGCCCCGGTGGTCGTGCTTGTTTAATTCGCTCGTCGTGTATATGCGCGTTCGCGTATCTCCATCGGTCGTCACCTCTAGACCGCACGCCCGCCGTGCGAGTTTGTTTTCGCTAGTACGGATTTTATAAAATATACATATCGTACTGTTATTGTCGTCGTCGTAGTAGGTACGTGACATTAAATCGTGCACGGGTCGTACGGTATTCGGGAACCTGCGGCGACATCGGTAGCCATGGCTTGAAACGTATAATAATATTGTTATATATAAGACAAGCCGCGCGGACCTCAGCGTTCCACTATGGAACAAGAACCGGAAAAGCCGAAAAAAGTGAGTGAACGTTTCGACAACATAATATCAATCATGTGTGTGCGTGTGTTAAAACGTATTATATATTGGTATGTATACACAATAATATTAGGTGGGTAAACGTGTAAATAGTGTGTGTACGATTGTTCACGACGTCACGACCACCGAGTATGACGCATTATCATAGGATGGTGTGTAGGTATATAATATTATACTTGCATAGCGAATACACACTAGATATGATATTGTTTATTCGACATCATATTATTCTAATGTCGTACGCGTTATCGTTATAAATTATGATAAATGATGAACAGTATTTAATATATGTATATTTACGACAGGCAGTGTGTTAGCGCGGGCGCATTTTTATAGGGCGTATTTGCGATTTAGGTACTGCATGTGTGTATGTGGAATAATTTAAATAAAATATTTTATAATTTTTCAGTTTTGTGTACGAACTACATATACCTTAACTGAATTATCAATCATCGAAAATTATTAATTAATAGTAAAAATATTTTGTGTTAATATTCGTACGCCCGTAAAGTATTACGCGCTTAAATGCGTCTTGTTATACGAATCATATAGATAAGCAAGTAAAACAGAATGAGTGCGCATACATAATATAATTTAACTCCAGAGCTAATATAGTAAATCCTTGTGTCCGATTGGAATAAGATTTTCTTCGCACTTGAGTAGTTTTTTCTGCACAATTATTATAGAGCGTTTAAAATTTAAGGGATTCTATTTAAAAGCTGTATAAAGAGTATAAGTCGAAATAAATATTTAAAAAACTAAATTCTCTCTGTATGGTTACAATATTAATAAACGCACATAAAATATAATTATGTATTTGTCATCTATCTACTATTATAGTAATAGATGCATGTATAAAGCATAATGTATAAATATTATAAAGAAATAATAAACAGTAGGTAATCAAAAGTCCACCCTTATTTTTGTAGTGTATCAGATGCATATTTACATAAATGACACACACATATATATATATAATGCAATATATTATTATATACGTGACCTATACTTATTCAAGAAAGGGCCTTAACTGCGCTATTATTATGCGTTTGCTTTTCCAAAAGATTGAAAAACGTCAATATAATTGTAGTACTATATGTATAATACAAAAGAGTGGGTTCTTTTTCATGGCGGCCTCACCCTTTTGGAAACTCCGTTCCTGTCAAAATGCCAATCGTTTGTGTATAAAAATTGCAGAACTCGTCCTTCAATCAAATTAGGTAGAGGGAGCCCAGAGAAACATCAGCCCTTCATAATTTGATTTTTTCACATTCTATTTGTGCCAAATTGTTTCTTCGTGAAATCTCAAGTCTGTTTATTGAATGCACAATAGTTACAGAGTGTGAAAATTACATTTTGTAGGAGTTTACAACCATTGTTTATATACACCTTTCCCTTTTTCATGATTTAAAGATAAATTCTTGTAAGACTTTTTGACTTTACGAAAAAACAATTTCGAATTTAATGGTTCGTAATAAGATCACTACAGAATGTACCAATATATATTATAATATATGTTGTTTTATAAATGGCCGACTCGGTTCAAACTGAATGCATAATGCATATAAATGTTAACATATACATACAAACAGACGTATATACGTATATGTTTTATGTAGGTTATATAAACTTTTATATTGTTTTATTGATTGTTATAATATGTTATATAACTTCATCCACTGATCTAAACTTATATTTTTTATACAAATGTAGAATGCCAATTGGTACACACGGAATACATTTTTGATTAAGTACTTTATATAACATTGAATTTTATATTATTATTTATTTAAAACGTATAATAATATGTAATACTATGTAATGAGGATTTTATTAAAAATCTTATCCAGTAATATTATACCTGTATGGGCTGTACATAGCTATATATTATTTTAAATATTTATTAACAAATTATTATTTATAATTTAATCTGACTTAACATTAAACATTTAAATTAAAAATTTGTTCTTAATTATAATATTTTTAAATTTTAATTGTATAATGGCATGTAACTATAATTAATAATAGCGAGTTGGCCACAACTGAAATAAAAAGCCAATTGGTATTGACGGGAGGACTAATTTACATAACAAGGTGGTTAATGCTCCATATGGACAATCTCTCTAGGATAAGTTAGTATACCAATAGGTAGTAACAAATGGTAAGAGACTTCACTGTAGTGCAGTGCCAGTGTACCACAATTATCACCGTAGTTGCAGCCGTGCAGGAACACTTGATTGGCCTCAAATTTATATATCAAAGTCCTATTTTATATCACACACATTTTTATTGAAATATAATATCTAACGGTGAACTATTGACAAACGAGTCAACAAAACGGTTACAAAAATAATAGATCAACCTAAAACCAATGTCGTCAAACTAATTTTAAAAAAAAATGTGGTCAACTACAAAATGTATGTACACCAAAAGCGATACCAAAAGGGTGAGTGTAAAGTGTGCGGTCGCACGCTTAAACGTAAAAAACTAAGATTTTACAATTTTGCCAGAAATAAGATTTAGGATCATAGTTTTTATAATTTATAATTAGCATAATGTTAGTATTAAGAAAATATTTTACTATTATTTTTTAATAAAGAAGTCGAATAAATGACTATAAATGTTATAAGTGCTTTGTGTGTATACTGTTTATATTTATTTAATACTTTCTTACTACAGTAGGGATTTTAAATAGGTACCTACCTAATGGTCTCGAAAATGTCATTAATCTATTTATCCGTCTGTATAATTGTAATAGTTTTTCTATAACCTAAGCGCTAATAACAATTGGAGTGTATTAATGTAGATTAATATTTGAGGAGGGAGAGGGAAGGGCATACAACAAATCGTTCGGTTGCGATGACAACACACCAAACAAAATGTTAGAAGACGATGCGTGTAAAAAAAAGGATCGTTGCAGGTGGCGACAACGCAAACTAAACGATAAAATAGACAATACGGTGAGGGTCGGAAAGAATATGTTTTTTTTTTTACGGTAAAAATATAATATTAATGAAATGTGCAGACGGCGAGAGATGCACCGTATATGTGTACGTACGCATACAAACGCAAATTTATTTATATTTATGCGAGGAAATCGTTGTAGCAGCGACAAAGGTGGATATGACGACGATGAAAACGACCATATATTATTATGTATCTACCAAACTGGTGCACGATCGTGAGAAATATTAACGTATCTACAACTGATAATGCAAAATAAGTTGAGTTTTAGCGTTTTGAACGTTTCCAGTACTTTTGTGACAACCAGTCGTGAGATTCTTGAACTGCAAGTTACTCCACTACAATAATTTGTTTTCTAATTACATGTTTTAAATAATGATTTGACATTTCAACATATTTTTATTCGTTTTATTACTTCATTTTGTACATGAATAGTACTATTTGCCGATGGGTTATTTTTTTATTCATATAATATATGTAAAAAACTACTTTCAAATTTATGAACAAATGAGCTTTTGGTATGTTGGGAAATTGTCTTCATGCAAATAATTTAATTACCTATCTATCAGCGGGGAACGCGGCGATTACTATAACAGTAGACAGTATAGCGTATACAGCGAAAACGAGGCATAATCGTTGTGATTGAATGATTCCAGCTTTAGTTAGTCGTTTTATGTATTTAATAAAAAAAATATTTAATTTTGTATCACACGGTCAATTCAAACATGTTTGTCACGTCGTTCAGCCCGTCTGTCCACCCGTGTATAGAGTATAAATGTTTTGAAAAAAAATATATATATTTACATTTCGTCTTATATTATAATATGATACGCACATATCCAGTGTCAACGTATGAGTACACAAATACATAATATTATGATTGATTGTGTTCGTCTCGGCGGTGGCGACGGCCGGATATGTCTTCCACTCTGACGTAGTCAGGTCCCCGAATACATGAGGCGTAAAGCTTATATTTATCGTGACCATATTTAAAATTTAAAAACCCGGGATAAAACGATTAAATTAATTTTTTAATTTTAAATAACTAATAGGTTCATATTTTTTTTTTAATAAAATAAACACTAACATTTCCTTAAACACTTTTCACACCTACGTGTACTTTTTTTGGATATTATTATGTCGATTGTCCTTACTGCATGCGTATCACTTTGTAATTGTCCATACTTTTCCGGAGAACACATCGAACGTGATTAACGTACCTAAGTAATTTGCGATTATAACAATGATGTGATTGTGGACACAAGAAATCGATTTTTCTCATCGGTCCGTCGAAATTTTTTTTCTACCGACCACCGACGCATCTATTAGTTCCGGGGATAGTATAGGATTCCAGAGTGTATAGGTATTGTATAGGACCTATACCTATATTATTACAATACGTACACATCTGCAGCAGCGTCTGCGTGCATAATATTATAATTTTTTCATTATTGTGTTCGTCTCGGCGGCGGCGGCCGGACACACAGTCTTCCTCTCCGACGTGGTCTCCGAATACCTAAGGCGTAAAGTTTATATTTATCGGTCTATTTTTACAGACCTGCGTGCACCGGCGTCGCGCGCGCGCGTTCACGCACACACGGACGCGGTTATATCCGCGCGTACGAATATATTAACAAGGAGAGGAACATCGTCTGTAAGCGTATATTATTATCGTCGTGAAAGTTTACACGAATCATCCGCCGGACTCGCGAGATTTACGTCGCCGGACCGACCAGACTCGACCAAATGCGCATGCCGCGGGTGCGTTGAACAATCGTTCGTTTTGACCACAGTGGTTATTATAATATTATTACCATTATTGTCTTAACAACGCCAACCGTTTTTGATAAAGTAGACCTACGGAAAGATAAACGGCAATAAGATCGATTATTCCGTCGACATCGCAAATTGTTCGATTTTTGATTTTTTGTTCAGTTTTGCCTTTTTTGCCATCTCGCTGTGCGTCGCTCATTCTGGCGTGCATATAATAATAACAACATTAAAAATATATACCTATACGCGCGCGCGCGGATACACACCGCATACGCGGACATTGACATTGACCGGACGATTAAATAATAATAATAATAATTATTATTATTATTATTATGAACAACAATAAGAAAATCCCATCCGTTCTCAACGTCAACGTAAGTATACCTACCACAATGTAGTATTAGAGTAGCTACCTTCACAATAATTTTTTAATGTACGCGTGTAGAAAACTGTTGGGTACATTTTTTTTTAAATTCAATGTATCTAGGTACCAATACAGCTTACGTTTACCTACCACGTTACTGGTCCAATAACACTATGTACGCAATGTATTATGTGTATTGTGTCGTATACTCATTAACCCGCACGACTATTATAATAAATTATTATTTTATATTTTGTCTTAACACAGAAAACGCGCAACAGTTATACATTATTATGAATATATAAAAATAGTTAACAATAATAATATGTCCACCGGGACCTGCGCCATGCGCCCGAGCACATCGTTCTCGTGTTTTTATGTTGAGTAGTGTGATTTTATTACGTTTCGAATTCCGCTATATATTCCGCGATGCTTGTCGTGATGTTTTTATACGAGTGCACTTGTACGTCGTTGAATAATATTCGATTTTTACATAATATTATGTTTCATTAATGTGCATCTACCTTGCCTAATGGCTAATATCTAACGATATTATAATATGTATGTTTGATATATTATACTATGCGGTAGTAAGATATGGCTCAGCAGCTTTATGAGATGATTTTGAAATTCTACAATACCTAAGTCGAAGAAACTCAATTTTTGATATCAATAATAATATTATAATATTATTCATTAGTCATTGTAGTTTAGTTGTTTATACCGCCGAACTTAGCACATTTCTATAATAATATATTGTAGTATAAAGTATTGAATTCAAATGATTTTCATCAAAGTGTTAGAACATGTTTTTTTTCAAATATTTTTCCTTTTTACGTTTGAACTCATTTTTTAATAAAACTAATTGGAAAAAAATATGGTTATTAAAATATTTATTTTATGTTATGAAAAAAAACATAATCTGCAGAGATAAACAGACCGTTTTTGTTTTTAAACGCAATAATATTGTATTGATTTACGTAATCTGACATACAATTTTTAAGAAAAAACAACATTATATTATATAATTATGTTGCATGAGTGGGTACTCTTACATGGGCTGTTAAATGGAATTCGTTAAGAAAATTTGGTCAGATTAGAAAGATATTAGAACTATAAAAAAAGTATAGTTACAAACAACATGACACCGAAATTTCTAACAAAATCATATGACTGATACCAAATTGTAAATAGCTTATGAGTCATTACGTTCTTCTAAATTCTATTTACATATTTTTATCTAATTTTCTTATTGGTTAGATTAACACGCAATAAACATTTTATCAAGTAAAATGACGATAGAATTGTCCATACAATACATTTTTTATGTAGTTTAGTAGTTATAAATTATTATTATCTAAATCGACATAATTTATTTTAAAACTAGGTAATTACGAACATAATAAAATTCATAAATGTGCGAATTACGATGATTTAACTATACTTCAGTTAGCCATATAGTGTTAAGATTAACAAAATCAATTTTTTCGTTGTTTTTTGTCATATTACAAGGTACACGCACACGTATAGGTATGGCACACGTTGGAAATTAATTAATGTAGAAATATCAAAGTAATTTTTCCAAGTATATTTTATAGCTTATCAAATTTTAAATTCTAAACGGAGCGAGGAATGTATTAATTTTACAATGATGTGTGTTTTTTCTTTCTTTTCTTTTTTTGTGTCTGTCAACACTTTTGGGGCAGTAAAAGTGCTTTGATTTTCTTCATCAGCATTTTTCTGGTAGGAAAGTGAATCTAGTTGGCACTTTGGGGGTTAAAAGTAAAAAATTCTCAATAATTTTTTAAATGCGTCAGAAAAAACAAAAAAAAAAATAAAAAGAGAAACGGGAATTTTTAATTTTGTTCTTTTGATGTAACATAAAAAATAATAATTGTAAATACATAAAGTATTCACCAAATATTTATATTAACAGTCTTTTTACATCATATAATTTTCAAAATATTTTGACTCTTTCTGAGCAATTTATAGCTAAAAGAAATTATTGGTTTATTTTTTTTTATTTTTATTATTGTTGATAACAATTTTTTCGTTTGATCAAAAACTTGAAAATTTAATACAAGGTTCCTTATAATTTTTTATTAGTGAAAATTGAAAAAAAAATTGAGCTTAAGTCTACAATAGTTTTTTAACTAGCGTCTAAATTTAAAATTTTGACAAAATACGTAAAAAATCACAAAAGTTTGAAAAATTTTATTGACTTAGAAATGTATAAAAATGTGTTTGTTTAAATCTAAGTTTAGAAAATATAATACAAGATTTTCCATAAGTTTTTTTACCTTTACAAACAAAAAAAAGCTTAGCGGAAGGTCAAATTATAATTTTTATGGGAATATGAAATTAGATATTGGATATTCGATCGTAAACTACCGATTGCTCAGGAAACGATTTTCTTATTTTATTAATTCAAAAACGAATAACTTTAGACACTTGAAATTTTTACTGAATGTTGAATATATCATTTTCTAAAAATATTTTGACATTTTTTAAGCTAACTGTAGGTATAAGAAATTTTTGATTTTTTTTTCTATATATTATATCGATTTTTGTTGGATTAAAAAGCTTGAACATTTAATATAAGGTCTTCCATGAATTGATATAGTAATTAAAATAGTTCAAAAATATTAAAAATCCACAGGCACCATTTTTTTTAAATTATCATTTTAAGTTCAAATTTTGACCGATATTTATCAATATATCGAACATTCCTAAATTATTTTGCAGTGAGCAATTTATAAAATGTTCAGTTTTTATAGCTAAAGATCGAAAATTTAAAACCAGGTTTTTCGTAGGTAGTTAATAGTATAACCGAAAAATCGAAAAAATATATTAACATTTTTCAAAGTCGTATATCAAAAAAATTATTATAGCAGGGACATTGATTGATCCTATTTATGTAGATAAACATTTAACCCAAAAGTTTCATCAGTAGCGACACAAACTTTTTAAGTCTTTGAATCAAATATTGTTGATTACAAATATTTTTACTACCACCCGATTATACCAAAATGATTCGCAGACAGCTAACTCTAAACTAGGTTATATAATATATTAATTGTAATACTTGCCGTGATATTTGTGTTGAGGACTTGAGATCTTGTATGATCACACACCTGGACCCGGCCACCCACCCACCCATTACAGATATGAAGTAATTGCTTCAAATAGTCCTACATCCCGCTGTCATTGAGTTACATAATATAACAACTATAATATATTTGTTTTATAATAAATACAAATAGGTACTGTCGCAACACAAAAATATTGATACCTACTTTACTCACCGGTCGCAGTGTTTATACAAAACGTATTGATTTATTAAGAAACACGGTAGCTTTGATGTTTGTTGTGTTTCGTTCTAACGATCTTACGATTCCCACGAAGATTATATTTACCCTTGAGCATTTAACCCTGTGAAATATGTGATGTCGTGACGTAGGTACAAACTATATAGGCACATAATACACTTTATGGAACTAACTTGATGTTGACCATTATATTCTTGTTAGGCCTCGATAAACGCTGATAATACGTGTGACATTGTTAATATTTTAGTAAACCTTTTATTAAATAAAGTTAATACTATTATAATAATATTTATTCAAACAAATTTCAAACATCATATTAAGTTGCATATAAATAGGTACATATATTATGTACACGTGTAGTATACTATCTATATCACGTCAATAAATAAAACAATTTATTCAATTTATAGTTTTATAAGTATACGCAATTCCATATAAAAATTAATTTAGCAACACAAATCCGAAGCGAGTGTATCGGAGATCTATCGATGCTAGGAATTATTCATAGTTCAACACTCTTCTCTTGTAAAATCATGCCATTGAAAGATAAACATTTGATCAAATAAATAATTGCAAATTTATTTGCATAAAATAATGTTTTTTTGAATACTATTGTATGAAATAATTTTCAACCAAAAAATACAATTTTCGAACCAATTATAGAATGGAACATACATTTATTGAAAACTTAATTTTGGAACAAATATATATTGTACCATACATTTTTGAAATATTTGACTTTTGGAACGAAAATGTAACAAATCATATATTTATTAGGAATATAATTTTTGAGAAAAATAAGCAATAGAACTTACGTTGAATGGAAAATTCACACAGCGCACAGCGCTCTGTTTTACCACGTTGTTTATACATTTTTTTAACCACAGTTTTATTACGATTAAATCGATGGTGCAATCAGATTTCATAAACCATGATTGTTTTAGAAGTTACAAGAAAAATAATATTAAGAATAATTACAGAATAAATCTGTGAAACCAGAATTGTTGAGCATTGATGCCCACGTTGCCACTCGTTCTCTACGCTATGCTCGGACAAAAAAATCAAAAATATCTCTCGACTTGTGTAAAACCACCTTGGGTAGGTCTCGGAGTTAAAAAAAAATGTAAAAATTACAAAAAACGACTAAATTCGATGGCCAGTTAAAGTAGCATAAGTATGTTATAGTGGACCTCTTCGCCTCCAGCTCCAGTCACCAAACTCGGTAGTCGAGGTCCTTCGCGCAACATTACGAAGTAGTGTTCCGCGCATTCGTAAAAACGTAAAATCGCAAACTTTGAAAGGCTATAACTTCAAAAGTAAGTCCGAGTGACAAATTCTGATTGCACTATCGTTCTTAACTCGTCGAGTTATGTAAGTTTTGATAAGAATAAATCAAATTGGTAAGGGAGAACTAAACTGTATTTATACCTATAATAATATTATATTGAATATTAATATATAATATTATAAACTATAAAAAAAGTTATGTTTGTAAGTATGTATTTTTCATTATTTTAATTTTCAATTTATTTCAATCGATGTCTATTCTTAAAAATCTGTTTTCAATTTATTATATTTTCGAACCATGTTTATTCCTAATAATACGTATTTCATATTTATTAATTATCAAAAAATGTGAATTCCAAATAAAATGTTTTCCATTCATTCAATTTCCCAACTATATTTGTTCTTATTAATTTATTTTCCAAACAAAGACAGTTCCTAAATATATTTCGTCTACATAATTTAATTCCAGATAATAAAAATCATTACCAAGTAATTTCCAATTTTATCAGTCCAAATAATAACGTTTCTAAAAAAAAAAATGTCATGAAATCGGTGTCACTTCTACCATATTACCATGTATTATAATAATTCGAACGTAGAAAAAAATGGTCATCTAATAGAAATAAAATTTAAAATATTATCATGAGTAGCTGTTCTGTACTAAATTCAAAATTATATACCAATTATATTTGTTTAATTCAAGAAACTAAATTTATCGCTAGTGATTAGGATATCAACTGATAGTGACCATCACATGCTACTATACAGCCCATCAGTAAGGAATTTTTTAAAAATATTTAAATTTGACAAAGCATTTATAAATATCTAATCAAACAATACTAGATATTTGGTATGTTCAATGTTTTAGTCATATCACTCGTAAGTTGTTTAGTTGTTAGTTTGTTACAATAATTAGGGAAAAATGATGTTAAAAATAAAGTGTTTAATCAATTTGATGATAATAATTTATAATAGATTAGGATTGTATCTATGTATTTTTAAATAAGCTTATAAGTTATAATTAAACGATAATAGTTTTATAATAATCTTTTAAATGGAAATAGAAGAAATATTATAAAATAACATTGTTGTATATTAATATCGGTCAAAGATCTATCCAGTTTATTTATATTTTGTATAAAACTATATAGGTATACTATATATTAGAATTCAAACAGTATTTTAATACATTTTCTAATGGTTTCGGTCACGTATGTTTCTATTGTACAATACAAATTCTCTGGAGAAATTAAGCGCAGAAAACATTAACAAGAAAAAAATGTAGTTAGTTTTAAATTATATTAGAATTGAATGTATTTTACAACCTAAAAACACGAAAGCGATTTTTTTTAACAAAAACTACCATGTTATTTTATACTCTCATCTAATATTATAGGTTTATAGTTTATTTTGTTTGAAATAGTAAATTAATGCTTGTAGATTTAATTTGTTCATTTTTGTGTATAATATATAATATATAGATACTATAATTCTATAAATATTATCAAATATAATTGCATTATCATAGAAAAATATTAAAACCAATAAAAAGAAACTTCGAATAGCGTTTATAAATACAATTTAACTCAAAAATAAAAGTATTATTAATTGAATAATATCATTAATGTTTTTAATTAATTTATTATTAATAATTTTATTCAAAATTAGATTAACTTATATTTGATGAGACTAAAAATCTGAATATTGAATATATATTGCAAGTTTTTAAATCATCGGCAGGTAGTGTATCTAATTTTGGAATATTGAAAACAATTGCCATTTTGGCTCTGAAACACGTTCGATGCATTTATAGGCGACGAATGATACCATGGTGACATTTAAGAGAATATATTTCAATAAATCTCGTTGAACTATGTTATCTACAAACAAAACATGATTACCTATTAATATTTTCTTTTCTTATAAAATAATATTGTATATTTGTTGTTTTATTCAATTTAATTTCAATTTTCTTTTTTTTTTTACTTAACGGGATTGAATCTGCAAAAGTTTTAATATTTCTATGCTGTAACCCTGGATAAAATCCAATTGTATCTACTTACAATATAGTTCTGAATGTAAAACAGACAGTATCATACATTACATTGAACACAAAATACAAATGGATGTTAGGTGTGTCGAGACGCAGCTGTGAATTACCGCTCGTATGTTCTATTTGACCTTTATATGGGTATTATGTTAAGGAAATCAATAATTTCGACTAAAAATAGACGCTAGTTTGCCTTAGCACAATAATGTAGGAGAAAACATTTTAGTAACTGCTATTAGAGGTAAATAAATTATTTTTTAATAACAGCATATAAATTTTCAGTTTGAGCTAGATATAGATGTGTAGGTATATAGTAGTAGCACAACCCAACGCTTTTGAAATAAAACCATTTACCAAAATTTGTAACTGTACTATATTATAATATAGTGGCTGATAATTAAAAATTAAACACGTGGCTAAAATTATGTGATTAATGGATACTAAATATAATATTTAATGTATTTTACCTATACAATTGAAATTTTCATCTTTCAAAAATGTATTCAGTTTATTACTACTCATATAAAAATGATAGACGTGCGTTTAGTTTTTAGTATCCGCGTAGTACATAAATTCAATTGTGCATGTTTATCGCCAAAAATTATCGAAGTTTATTCCTTTAAAAGGTTAGGCGACCTAATATAAAATATCTATAGTTTTTATTTCCATTTCCAAGTACATTAAAAATCATATCTGTGCGTGTTGAGCAAACAACTGTCGCTGAAATATATTATAATATTATGATATAACATATACATTTTTATTGTAGTCTGACAATATAATGGTATTTCCGATTTGAATTTATAAATTATTTTTTCATTTGTACATATGAATGCAGAATGATGTACCTACCTAGGGTACCTTTTTAAATTCTAAACTGTGAGGGAGATACATTGATTTTAAAATTATATGTGGCGTGTGCCATTAATATATAATACATATTTAGGATATTAAAAATACTTTTTAATTAGACTAGATTATAGTTTGGACAAAACAAACACAAATGGCAATTAAGTGTCAGGGACTCATCAGAGAATTAAAAAAAAATATTTTAAAAAATACAAAAAGACGAATTGTATTGTCGATTGCAATACTAGGTTTTACAAACGTATTTTTCATTAATCTGTGTTTTGTCCGTTTATATACATTTCTGTCATTTACAATCTTTGAATTTATTACATTTTTTTTACGTACCAAATATAGCATAATGCATTTATTACTATATTTATTAGTCAATACCTACTTAATTCATTAATAACGAGAATCACGAATTTAAAATAAAAATGATTTAAATTGATGCTCGATCCCTAGAAACGTGTAGGGAACTGATATTTTAAGAGAATATTATTTCGACCATTAGTTATTATTAGTAAACTATAATGCATATTATAATAAAATATAATAACATCTAATTACCTAATTCTAAATATTTATATAATTTCTTTTATAATGATTATTCATTATCTTTTAAGTAGTTTGAAACTTTGTTTATCCTTCAAACGTTATTGGTCATAAACTCATATACTCATAAACATAACATATTATTTTAAATTGTTTTTATTGTTATTCAAAAACCGTGACCACGTGAAAAATCAAATGTAATTCAGGTTTACACATGACCGTGAAAACTTGTAACTCATAGTTTAAATATTTGGCTAACATTTTTTGTTCATCTATTATTAGCATTTCAATAAGCTTATTTTTTTTTTAATTAAGTTCCAAGTACTTGGACTATACGACAATATGTAGAATTTAAAAAATATACTTATATAGAGTTTGTGAATTATGTCAAGGTATAGCTTTTATGTTAAAATGCAATAAACAAAAACAATATTAGGTAGTTTATATTAAAAATGTATAATTTGGTTTTTTTGAATACTTATTTAAAATTTAAAAGTTATATTAAACTAAAATTTAATTGATAATAAAAAAATAATGGTTATTAAATTTATTTAGGCATTTGAATTTGGCAAAAAAAATCATCATTTTATTAAGTAACCAAGTAGGTACTGCACTAGGCCATTAAAACAGTTAAACGACAATACAATACAATACACATTTCACATAGGTAAATACATAATATTGAATATTTTAATAATATTAAGTGGGAAAATGACAAATGTGGTATAAAATATTTTTCAAATTTATATGCCTGCAAGGTTTCGTATATAAAATTTTTTTTTTCTATGTCTATCTTAGATTGTCTCAAATTCGTCACGCTTTTATATTAATTTTATTACTGAAATATTACGTATCTATAATACAATATTGAATTACAAACGTGAAATTGCGTCGTAAGTAAAATGATCCATAAAGATAATGAGACATGACCACACGAGAAGCAAGACTACGGTTGTTAATTTATTATAATTAAGGTCGTATATAAATGAAATTTTTAAAATGGTCACGACAATATTATTTGTATGACAAACTACAATTGTCAATCTATATATAATACCTATAGATATAATATTTAATATATAATATATATTATGAGTGCCTACCTACTGTTTACAATTATTCTATGTAGGACATTTACTTTGATAGTTGATACAATGAAGAATCATCAAGTGGTGTTCATTATCGACAATAGTTATAATGCAATGTAATTTTTCTATTAAAGGTGTATCTCCTTTGATATTATTAGTATATTAAAGTATCCGATACAATATAACTCAAAATATCGATGCTAAGTGCCAATAATAATTATTTGAGCACAAATGTCACGAAAACTTAAATGTTGTAATTTAGTAAATCGAATAAAATATTAACGTTAAACAAATAGGTGCATTCTAATATATAACATTACATGGAATGATACAGCGCATTGCTGAATTACTGATAATTATTATTGATACGTTATTTAAATTATCTATATTTAATATAATATCTTGTTATATTAAAAACATAAAGAACTGTATGATAACAGTCGCGACGCAGCGCCGCCCACCCTAATATTGAATATAGTAATAATGATATAATATCAAAGACTTGCCTACCTAAACGCCGCCGTCAATGGATAAGTTTTCGACTGGGAACCGAAAAACTCACAGAAAATTGAAACGAATAAATAATATAATTTATATTATGTTATTGTTGTATGCACAATATAACAAATATAATTTTCATTTTCTTTGAAACGAAGGTCGATTAGCTGTACTTACAATTTTAATATTTTTTTTTAAATTATGATGGAAATTAAAAATAACCGTTTATTATTATAAGTAGTAAACTTGTAACTTATAAGCCATTGCAATATCACATAAATATGTCTATACATATACTATATATATAGTATATTATAATATAGTGTACACGAACGTCAGAAAATTCGCACTCCGACGTTGCCAGATTTGTGATAATAAAGCGAGTAGGGTAAGTTTTCCTTCGTTCCTCGGGCCTGGGGTTCCATCGCCGCACCGGATCTAATCTGCACACCCCTCGCGCGGCTGCAGTGACTGCGGCGGCAGCGGCGCGTATTGATTTTGCACAGTCCGCCGCGGCTGGCGGCGCCGCCGTTCGATATAAAACGGCGCGCTACACCTACACCCCGACCGACGGCCGTCGCTGGTTTCGTGTTTTTATTGTACTCTCGCACGCATTACCAACCTAAAAGCACGCGACCTCCGCACCCCATCACCCGGTATACGGTATATACGTACAGGTATAATATATTATAGTGACGGCAACTGTTTGTCGAATTATTGCACAATTTGCGTAACATTGGGATACTTACGGTATAGGATATATGCCAAGGAAAACGGAAGATGGGTAGCTATTATTATTGAACTCGCGGTGTAACAACCATATTTCCGAATCTTGCGGGGATCGTGGGCAATCCGATTGCACATCGTCTGGGACACCTCTATAATATTATTACATAAATAAATATCATATTATTAATATTAAATATTGTATTAACGCCGTCGTTTCGCCTGCGATATTTCCGTGTAGTGCAGCACCATGCGTATATTAGTTATGTATGAGCAAAATACATAATATGAAATTCATACAAGGTTGAGGGCATATTATACTTGTATAAAAATATTAAATGCTCAAGTTAATTTGTAACAATTTCAGAATAGACAAGTTTGTTTTTGAATTATTGATATTCTTATTGGATATCTTAGACCGCCTTTACATATTATAATTAATAATTTAGCAAACAAATTTTCGAGTATATTGCAGTTGAATTATATAGGTAGGTACATATTTCACGAATTCCTGCATCATGGAAATTAACAATAATTGATCGTGATTGAAATCATTAATGTCTATTAGGAAATTATTTTAGTAAAATAGACATTCCCAATAAATTAAATATATTCATATCGTGATTTTTTTTTTTAAAATTATTTCTATATTGTTAAATATAATTCACGGAAAACGAATACATTTTTGAACAGGTATCAAACTTCTAGTATTTTATGTTTCTTCAAAAAATATGAAGCTAATTGCTTTACAATTATTTTTATCAATGAATTATGAGTACATAGATATGAAATATGTTAGTGTGTTATATAATTAAAAAAATAATTATCTTAAAATTCAGTCGAGTTGCTTTAGTAAAAATAAATAAAACTTTTCGGGTAGCCTAGTTATGTTCACGTTTTAATCGATAAGTCAAGCGTTTTAAAAGGTTAGAGTTTAACTTAAAAAAAATAATATTTATTTTTTAAATTTCCTATAAATTATTTGGCAGTTTTTCTTTTAATTCTTCTTTTTTTTAATACAATATCATGTACAATAACCTAAACCTGCATATATATCCATCCCTTATGCAGGTCATACACACACACACACACACACACACAGGTGTACTTGGCATTTGCAGCAAGTGCGCGCACCAGTTACGCCCGCGGGGGTTGGCAGCATTGACCAGTTGGGGCTTTTCAGTAATGACATTTGCGCGAGGGCGTCGCACAGGGGAGGTGTTGGCCGTCTCGTCGCCGACGATAAGCTCGAAGGGGCCAGTTTAGTATCGGTGCCGTACGCGGCAACACCGGCACACAAATGGCATAATTCATATATAATTTACTTGTTGTTATATTATTAATATAGTTGCACTAAGATAATTCGATAAATAGTAAAGACACCGCGATCCGCGGCGTGGGTGGACATGGTCACCGAAACCGGACAAGTAAGAGTTTTAATTGTGTATCGTGTTAAGATAATGTTGGTGCAACACTATTGATATTTCTCCCTATTATTTTGCACACACTAATATACGGAACAGTGCTTCGCATTTCTAGTTTTGTAGCCAAACCATAGGTATACGTAAAACGTTAGATTTCGATCACAAAAAATAATATTAATCTATTATGGTGCCATACAACTAAGCTTTTGCCGATGTTTAAATTTCTTAAATGATTAACCTATAGATTATTATTTTAAAGTTTATTTAATAATTTTAATATTGAAGGCTCTGTTTGGAATTTTTCGATGGACAACAATTCCATATCACAAATATTGTACTGATATCCACTTATATTTCATATTTTATTTTATCACCTGATCGTATGACTTATGTTTAATATGATGTCTCGTAATAAAGTCTTTGTGATTTCGGCATGAAATTAATACGCACTAATGATGACCATCAGTCATCACACTCTATACAAAGCTAAACATAAAATCTGAACGATGTGCATTTAACGACAGCCTTAAACCGTTTGGTATTTTATCTCATATAAACAAACTGTATAATATTGTCATTATCATCATTAAGTAAAATAATAAATTTATATTTATAATATGTACCTAATAATAAGGTGATTAATAGTGATTATCTACCACTAACAAATTTACTGTTTATTTGATAACCTTTGTTTTTTTTATGTTCATTCATTATTAATTTATTTCAAAAATACAAATTTCCCACTGTTGTGTACCAATATATTTTTTAACTTGTGCTAAAATAAATAAATGATAAACTCGTTTGCGAAAACTGTGTTTAATTTTCAATCGATTTATTAGAAAAGTCGAAATTTGGAGAAATGTAAACGACCCTGAAAAAACGTTATAAAAAAATCAATATTATTGTATAAGGGTAGTATTATTTTGGATAATAATACTACCGATAAGATTATAGTTTTATAATTTTATAAGAGAGTTATGTACTTATATATTTTAGTGGGAGTTATTTCCGAGTCTCCTCGCTTGCTTGATTACTTGAAAAAAAGTTTTAGAGTTATTGACTAATGTATATTATATTTTCATACATTATATAGTATGATATACAAAATAGTAATTAGTAATACAGTTTATTACTAATCACAATTATATAATATTTATTTAGTTACGTGTAAAAGTTTTATTAGGTAACAAAAGTCATATTAATATATTTATCTAATTAATAAAATACTTTTTGGAACCATGATTATATAAACTATGA
>JACXSJ010000082.1:19334-60780 GCA_014851325.1 Pentalonia nigronervosa
ACGGTACTGTCGACATTGGACGGAAATAACATGGACAGTTTATTTATAAATTAGCTAATTTTTACGTTATTATCTTCATTAGTAACATGTATTAGCATATTAATAATATCAATATGAACAAAATAATTTTAAGCCAATGGTTCACAAAATAGCAATAATGTGAGCGAAATGCTCATAGCGTCACCAACGACGGGTTAAATTAGTATTATTTTTTCTTCCTCACAACTATTTTTTATTTATTTAATTAACGTGAAATGTATGAATATACAATAATATGAAATTTTTCAATCCGTAGATTGGTTTAATGATACAAATTTAATTTAATATAAATGTAAATAGTATGCATAGTATGCATTATCCATTAATATGTTATTATTTATAAATACAATACTAAAATATATGATTATTTAATTTCTTTGTATTATTTATATTAGTAGTTACATTTTATATAATTTGTATAATGGTTTATACAATTTTACAGGCGGAGGGGAATACCTCTTCGTTTTTAAGAGCGGCACGATCCGGGAATCTTGATAAAGTTATTGAACACTTGAAAAATAAAATCGATATAAATACATCTAACTCTGTAAGTATATAGAAAAATTTGTACCTCTTTTATATTTACAAATTATATTTTTCTTATTGTTTATTTTTAGAACGGTTTGAATGCTTTGCATTTGGCTTCAAAAGACGGGCATTTGGAAATCGTAAAAGAGTTATTAAAAAGAGGCGCCAACGTAAATTCGGCAACAAAAAAAGGAAATACTGCACTTCATATTGCTTCTCTTGGTATACAATAAATATTCAGTTTTTTTTTCAACAATTATCATAAATTATGTGTTTTTAGCGGGGCAATATGATGTGGTGGTCACCCTTGTGGAACATGGCGCATTGGTGAATGTACAAAGTCAAAATGGTTTCACCCCTTTGTACATGGCTGCGCAAGAAAATCATGACAGAGTTGTTAAATATTTGTTAGCAAATGGGGCAAATCAAAATCTGGCAACTGAGGTATGAAGTGTAAAAAAAGGGTATAAATAAACTTTTTAATAACTGAATTTTTTTTTTAGGATGGATTTACACCATGTGCTGTTGCAATGCAGCAAGGTCATGAGAAGGTAGTAACTGTGTTATTAGAAAATGATACCAAAGGTAAAGTGCGTCTCCCTGCTTTGCATATTGCAGCAAAAAAAGATGATTGCAAAGCCGCAGATTTACTCCTTCAAGTAAATATTGATTTAAATTATAAAATTATTACACGGAATCAAATAATAATAATAATTTATTTTTTGTGGTATAGAATGATCATAATCCAGACGTAACATCTAAGAGTGGATTTACTCCATTACATATTGCTTCACATTATGGAAATGACGGTATTGCTAAACTTCTGCTTGCTAAAGGCGCTGATGTTAACTACTCAGCTAAAGTACGGAATTTAACTAATTATTTAGATTTTAGGTTACAATAATTATAAAATTAATCTAAATTTTTTTGCAATAGCATAACATAACTCCTTTACACGTGGCAGCGAAATGGGGTAAAAGCAACATGGTATCTTTGTTGCTTGAAAGTGGTGCAAATATTGAAGCTAAAACTAGAGATGGTTTAACGGCTTTACATTGTGCAGCGAGATCAGGACACGATCAAGTTATTGACATGCTTTTACAAAGAAATGCTCCAATCAGTTCAAAGACCAAGGTTGGTGTGGATCATATGCTTTATTAGTTATTTTAAATACATTATACAAATTAAGTGCATAATACTTACAATAATACATGTAATAATAATAAAAAAAAATATCTAGAAATAGTTTTATTCAATTTTGAAACGGAAAGAAAAATCAAAGGTAAAATAAGCTTTTTTTTTAATTTGTAGAACGGCTTGGCGGCATTACACATGGCGGCCCAAGGAGATCACGTCGAAGCCGCTAAAGTGTTATTATCCAACAACGCTCCCGTCGACGATGTGACTGTAGATTATTTGACCGGTCTTCACGTGGCCGCCCACTGCGGACACATCCGGGTGGCCAAACTATTGTTGGAGAAACATGCGGATCCCGATGCCAGGGCGTTAAACGGTTTTACGCCGCTGCACATCGCGTGCAAGAAGAACCGAATCAAAGTTGTGGAACTGCTTCTCAAGTACAATGCTAGCTTGGAAGCGACTACAGAAGTGAGTTGAAATGAACCCTTTAATGTAACCCATTACATATAACCTTCTGATGGTCAATTTGACCGACCGAAAATTCGATAATCGAGTATATTGATGATCATAACGATTATTGTTTTTATATTGTTATATTATAGTCCGGTCTTACTCCGTTACACGTCGCCAGTTTCATGGGCTGTATGAATATCGTGATATTCTTATTGCAACACGAGGCCAATCCGGACCTGCCGACAGTAAGAGGAGAAACGCCATTACATCTGGCTGCCAGGGCCAATCAGACTGACATCATACGAATATTGCTTCGCAACGGAGCTCAAGTTGACGCCAGGGCTAGAGTACGTGTAAACTGTATGCTCGCTCTGGGCCGGACGTGCGTGATTTATATTTGTTTATTGTGCAGGAGAAACAAACGCCGCTTCACATAGCTTCCAGGTTGGGTAACGTGGACATCGTGATGTTGCTGTTAGCACACGGCGCGGCAGTCGATTCGACCACGAAAGATCTATACACTGCTTTACATATTGCCTCTAAAGAGGGCCAGGAGGAGGTAAGAGCACTGATTATGAAACGCATTATGGATCACGTGGACACAACATATTTGCTTGATAAGTTTTGGTCTGTTAGAAGAGAATATTTTATTTAAAACAATTAAATATTGTGAGTCTTTCCTTATAATTATCTTTACATCATATTTGGTACTAGAGTTCAACATACGTCCTTATTGGATCGAGAAAAACTGGTGATATTTAATCGGTAAAATATTTTATCACTATTAGAATACCCAATGTCTTTGTTTTAATTAAATTTTGACCAATCAGTTATTTAAACGACAGTAATTTTATCAATATAATTACGTCTAAAAGAATTCTTAAGTTACTCAAGTGATTTTAATATTAGAGTTGAAAATATGCTACAAATATTATTATTCTAAAATAATTTTAATTTGTAAATTAAAAGTAATTACGTATTCAAATTCAAATTTCGGTGCCAATGATTTATGTAAGCATTAAGTACATTTTTTTAAAATTTTCATTGGTTATAAGAATATGAATAAAAGTGTCCTTCTAAAATATCGTCGATTAAGTACTTTGAGTATGACGTAATTTATTTCTGAACAAAGGATTCACTGCCATATTATTTTCATCGAAATGTGTTCGTATTCTTCGTTAATATAAATATATTATAATCTAATTTAATCTTGAATACATATAAATTAAAAATCAATAAGTAATGGGGAAAATATACGTACTGTGCCAAATTAGACTCTTTTTTTTGTTTTTAATTTATGACATTTATAAATCAGAATTACATTCATATTAATCGCCAAGCCTATCCTATTATAACCTACCTTTACGTAATAAGTAGGTATAAGATTCAATACATTAATCATCGAGTCTATAATGTGATGTATAATTTAATATTTTAAAATTTATTTCCAAATTACAACTAAATGAAACTACATCATTGTATATGGTTCAGTGGTTCACTATATTACACATAAACCCAAAACTAAGTTCAAAATTTTTTTTCATTTAATTATTAATTAAGTAAATAATTAAACTCTATAATATGATTATATTATATTATTTAGAAAATTTGCACTTATAAATTATTGTTATACGGTTTAATTATTATTACTGTGAATGTTAGAAATTAGAAAATATAATAGATTTACATTTATAAACTTAAAATGTTGTCATACTAGATGATGATATATTATAATATATTTAATATAGTGCTGTTAGTTTTTTTTTTTAAGTTTCATAAAAGTTTACATAACATAAATGTTATATTATAGCATTATTTTGATCTCTTAATCGTTGTTAAAATTCAAAAGACATCTTTTTATAATAGTTTAATCATCGTTAAAAACAAAACTAGTACATGGATGTGAATATTTTATGCTTAATCATTGTCATTGTTGTTTTCTTAAATTAAAAAAAAAATATTAAATATTTATAAACACGTTTTTGTTTGCTTTGCCTATTTTTTTTTCTCAAGCCACCGCAATTAAAATGTAATTTATCCATTCTAAATTTCTTTTATCTTCAAAAAATCAAGCAAGTCACTTGGTACTTGGTAAAATCGATATTCATTGATTAGGTAAGTCCTAAAGTTTTGTTATTCTTATAAATATTTTCCATTTTTCCTACCATATCTAAATGTGGCTAAATATTATTAGCCTAACTATCCTAACGCAATAATATATTATTTATTATGACTTTATATTGACTTATTGGTTGTAAACTATTTATCATGGGCACAGGCTTTAGCTTCACAACACTGATGCAAAGTATAAACATATTTTAAAAGCTTGAATTTATTTATAGAAAAAATATCTAACAGCATTAACTAATTTTAACAAGCTTAAACTTTGTAAAATATTGTACACAAATTAATAAGTTGACAATGACTGATAATGAATGAGAAACACTGGACTTTTTTTGTTGGCAGGTTGCATCAGTGTTGTTGGAGAATGAAGCCTCAGTGACAGCAACCACTAAAAAAGGGTTTACCCCTCTACATTTGGCATCAAAGTACGGCAACATTAAAGTCACCAAGTTGCTATTACAAAAACAAGCTCCAGTTGATGCGCAAGGAAAGGTTAGTGATTTTATCATTTTATAACCAAAATATTTATAGAATATTAATTTTTATAGGAAAATACATTTCATCGTTATTTATTATATATTTAACATATATAAATTTTAAATAAATACATGTTAATTAAATAATAGGACGTAATCAGGATATCATATTTATCCTTTTACGTATATATGACATCCTTTCATTAGGGTAGTTCAATCTCAATTTATTACTCTACTTTAAAATTTAAAGATGCTTCACAAAATATCTAGTATTACTTAGACTTTCTAATTAATTTAATGATAAGAACTAATACCTAAAATTAGGTTTGATTGATTTACACATAACATACCTTTATAGATTTTTTTTTTAAATCAAGATTTTTCGGTTTTTAATTAAAATATTTAGAATTATATGAATTATATAATAAAATAAAATCTAATAAAATATTTTCAGGTTTTCTATTGAAAATATTAACTAATAAAAACTTAATTGTTATATTTATTTCAAAAATAATACTAAATACACTTAAATATGTGGTACTAAAAGAACACCGATTAGGTAACAAATAGCAGGTATTAAGCACTTATCGTGCCACTTTCTTCTATAGGCAAGAGGAAGAAATATAATATATTATTATTTATCAAATAAGTACAATGTCATTAAATTGAAAAAATTTTTGATGGTCTGAGTTCGGTTTATTGAAGTGTTGTAAAAAGGACTTTTTATAAATTAAAATTAAATTAATTTTAATTTTAATTCTTTAGGAATATTGTTTTAATTTTTATGAACTTTGACTAAATAATGAGTGCATTGTTCTATTACATAAAGTAATTTTAAATCTTATTATCTTAAACTAGAAGATGTTTTATGACAGAAATTTCCAAACTTTTTATGGTATGGCCCAATTTGAGCGACTCTCAAGTCATAAGATAACAACGATCTTTTGTTTGTCTCATTAATTTGTTTCAATACTAATCACTCTCTTTGCAACAACTTTAAGTCTGGCAGCATTTTGGTGACACGTCGCTCTATATAGGTATTTCGTAGTTTCCACGGATTACGATCAATGATAAAATTAAATTCGGACATTAATGAAAATTAATAAATGTAAACATAGTAAATAGTTACACGATTACATTGTATCACATAGGTATACTCTTACTTATTGTCAATAAATTATTGATAACATTTTTGAAATTTTTTTTACATTTATATACTTATATATTATAGTAATTTAATAATTTATTATATAAAATATATATATATATATATATATATATATATATATTTTAAAATTTTACGAGATCTGTATAAATATTATCTTAACACACAGTTTGGGAATCTTCGCTTTATAAATGTACTTATATATTTTTTTTTAGTTTAATAACAGATGATATTGCGGTGAAGATAGTTAATATATCACATACGTTTTACTTATTTCACGAAATGTGGACGTCTAGTTTAAATTGACGTTGATGTAAAAACTACTGTATAATATTTTATTTAAAGTTCATTTTTTATTGTTCAGTTCGTGAAAATGAGATACTTTGTGGAATTATAAAGAATTTTACTATAAATATTATTATTCAAATAAAATTAGACCTATAATTGTTACATAGTAATAAAGTAGATTTTAGATAAGTGTTATTCATACCCACTGCCCAATAAAGTACCCACGTATTAAACTTATCGCTGATTTTGAAAAAAATAATATGATGAGTATGTGTCAAAAGTTGTACCAAGGACAAGGTTAAACTCTTTTATAAAATATTAAATAATTAATTTTTATATTCTCATAAGATTTTTTTTATAAAATTAATAAATTATTTCTACTACAAACCAAGCAAAAGTTCAAGAAACTAATGCTAATTCATTAAAAAAAAAAATAAAATAATTATTGAAAGTGAAAATGAAGTTGAATGATGAATATATAACATTAACTATTCATGTTACAGTTATTTTTTGAACGTGATCTAAACCTAAAACGTTAGACTTAAGACGCGTATGTTTTTTTTTATCATAATAAAATAAATAATTAAAAATAATGATAACTATTAAATTATTATGATGAAATGATTTATAATTTTGTAAAGTTTATTTATTTTTCATGAACTGTTTAATACATTTTAAATATATACGTAATTTTATGTCGCAAATATAATTCATAAATTTAGTGATTTGACAAAATAGGTAGTTATAAACAAGTTTATTTTAACAATAAATATTTATAACTATAATGAATATTTATAATTTTCAAAAAGTTAAAAAAGTTAAAAATACTTATAATACTACAATTTTTAAACGTTTTGCTAATTTTTTACGTTTTTAATAATTGTTTTAATATAAATTAAAAACTTAATAGTTCAAAAAATAAAATTAGTGTTTAAAACTTTTTATTTTACAATCTAAACATGATAAATAATTAATAGTTTTTAAAATAATTATGTATTTGGAACAAAAAGCTTGTCAAAATCATTTGCAGTTATAAATGAATACATTTTTGAGTCAAACAATAATTATTTTAATTTAATTTTAAAGGAAAATAAAGGTATAATATTTAGTTAGTCTGTTTGATTATAATAGTTTAATTTTCTCCATTATTTAATCTTTAGAACGGCGTAACACCATTACACGTAGCAAGTCATTATGACAATCAAGCTGTTGCATTAATGTTGCTTGACAAACAAGCATCACCTCATGCCACAGCAAAGAATGGCCACACGCCTCTTCATATAGCGGCAAAAAAGAATCAGGTAATTTATTACGTCTTATGGTCAAAAAAATAATATAATGTTTGAATTTATAACTAAATTATCATTTATACTTATCACTGTTGAAATAATATTACAGTTTTCATATAAGTGAATAATAATTGTAAACTATAAAACTGAAAAATATGATTCATATTACAATTAACATTTACTAAGACCTAATTAATTTGTTGTAATTTCAAATGTGCGTTGTACATTTTGTGTAAACATAAATTCTTTGTTATCATTATTCTACACATGTAGAGATAGTAAAGAGTAAAAAGCACTGTCCATACTTAAATGATTGCACTATTTAAATAAAGGAATAACATAATGAATGTAATAATGATGAAATTAATTGTGAGCATTACACTATGAATCTTTTCACAAAAATGTATTCATATATTAATGTTTTTTTCAATACGACTATAACACGTTCTAATTTAGTTTTTATTGGAAATAATACTTGAATTAAAAATGCTAAAGTGTACTCCAAATTTGCATTTTTAATAGATTTGATAATACTTAATTTTTATTCAGAAAAATTAAATGAGTTATGTACGCTATATTTTTAAAATATTTAGTGTGATTTAATATTTATTTTGCACTAGGTCGATCGTTTGTAAAATAATTTCTGTTCGAATAATTAAATTCAAAATGTATATAATATAAGGGAAATGTGTTTTAGATGGATATTGCAGTTACACTATTAGACTACGGAGCAAAAACAAATGCTGAGTCAAAAGCAGGGTTTACTCCTCTTCATCTTAGTTCTCAGGAAGGTAATGTTGAGATGACCACTTTACTTTTGAACCATAACGCCGATCCTAATTATAAATCAAAGGTAATTAATACAGTGCTTATACAAACCATATTTATATTTTTAAACGTAAAATGTATTTTACAGAACGGTTTAACACCAATGCATCTTACCGCACAAGAAGACAAACATAAAGTAGCTGTAGTGTTGGATAATTATCATGCAGATATTAATCCAGAAACTAAAGTAATAATAAATTAAAGTTCCTACCTGATATTGATTAGTTAGTGATTTGCGTGCATTGACCTATAAAATAAAATACAATTTCTATGTTTTAATACAAACCTATATAATAATAGTTTTGATTTTGATTTTTAAAGAATTAATATTGTTTTTAATTCGTTTTAAAAGGATTAAAAAATCATCGTTATTATTTTGTTTATTCATTCGAATATTTTAATAATTATAAATTATAAGTTTTACTAAATGTATTTCAATTTTAAATATTTATATACCTATTTATTTATTAGGCTGGATTTACTCCTTTACACGTTGCTTGTCATTTCGGTCAATTAAATATGGTTCGATTCATAACTGGTCGTCAAGGAGTTAATATTAACGCGACTACAGCTTCTGGATATACACCACTTCATCAAGCAGCTCAGCAAGGCCATTCTACCATTGTAAGCCACTTATTGGATAAGGGAGCTGATCCAGATTTATTGACAAGTGTAAGTAAAAATATTATATTTAATGTGTTAATAAACATGCAATTTAATTAGTGATAAATCACCAAGAGTATACGCGTTCCTAAAAAAAATAGCTTGAAAAATGAATAAATTAAAATAATGGTTTCAGCTGATTAAAAAAATGGTTAACATCAATATATTACACCAAAAACTTCATAAACCTATTTAAAACTTTAACATTTAAACAAAATATCTAAGTATGTCAAATATTCAATAATATAAAATTAAATTCTTGTTATACTGCACTTCAATTTCATAAATATATAACAATGTAATTTACATAAATACATGGATATCTATAAAATATACTTAAAATGCCATAGTGGGATTAATCAATTGTTATGGTACTGTAGCCTCTTATGCTATTATAATACAAGGACAATATACAGTAGAACCTTAATAAGTCGAAATTTTAGGGAAATAATATTTTGTCGACTTATCGAGGTTCGATTGTATTATATTTTAGGGAATTACATTGCGTAAATAAGCAATCGCAGTATGCATTTGTGAATATTATGTATAATAATTGTAATATAAAAATATAATTTTTATTTAAATACGTAATTATACTAGAATACTAGATAATGAACACTTCAACTTTAAAAATAATGATATTTTACCATTTTATTTTCTTTATTTTTGTACTTATTATATTTAAATATATAATTATTAATTTATAGAACAGGTTACAAAACAAACTTATTTACTTAAAATTTTAACGAAAAGTAGGTATTAAAATAATGTCTGTGAAGTAAGATAGAAGTTACTAATTTAGTTAATGATAATAGTATTAAATAAATGATTCAATGGTGTAAAATTATAACTAGTAATACAAGTTATACAAGTCATAAAATAACAACAATGCAAATATTTGTATTTTATTTGTTGTATTATTATTTTATATAGCAAGGACAAACGGCTCTATCAATTTCTCAGAAATTGGGCTACATAAGTGTAGTAGAGGCTTTGAAGAACGTTACAAAAGCAGTACCTTCATCAACTTCGGACGAAAAATATAAAGTAATTTCTCCGGAAACCATGCAAGAAACATTTATGTCGGACTCAGAAGATGAAGGTGGTAAGTAAAATAAATTATATTAATAATGTACGATATAAAATTAAATATATTACCAAGGGAGATTTTAACAGGTTATGTATTATTGTATTAACACTCAATAATAATATACTTAACAATAAAAATAATTCGATTTCACTGTAGAGAAGTAATGCAAGCAATTAAAAAAAGGCTTTAATTTTGAGAAAAGATATATATATATATATATATATAATGTATCAAATATTTATCATACGTCTAGGGGTACAAAAATGTGGTCTTACATTTAGAAGGTTTTTGAATAAAACAGTTTTTATGAAATTACGTTTATCTATAATAGATATCAGGTTTTTCAAGATACTTGCTATAATATATTATTATGCTTGATATTTTAAATACCTATGCATTTAAACACAATTTATTGATTTATAATTTATATTACAAAATTAACAATAGCAACAATTAACACAATTACATAATTTAAATTTATATAAATGGCACTAATCTATCTCCTAAAATTATTCGACCTAACCTAATAATAAATATATATAACTCTAGTATCGAAATAAATTGTTTATTCATTAACACAAATCTAACTTAAACAAAATAAATTGTATTAATAAAATATTTTTTGTGTAGATTTTGTGTAGATTACAATTTTGAGATTAAATAGAGATATGCCAAGTGTATTAGATACTATTTTTTTTTTTGAATATAGTTAAACTATATATTTACATGCTATTAATTCAAAATATTGATAAATTAAAGCCCCATCCATATACTACGTCTTTTTATAATATTGTTCAATCGTTTATATTATTTAAAACTGATGCTATGTGTGAATTATCCTTGAAAAAAAAAAATAATAAATATAATAAAATTTAAATATAACATTTAATTACTTAATATTTCTTTTATACGTTATGAAGAAAGTCGCATACCTACATCGCTGTTGCTATTGTTTTTAGATGAAAAATATGTAAATCAAAAACATATACAGTTATTAATTTCAACAAAAATACACTAACAAAAAAATAAATTGTATGCAAATTGTACTTCACGCCAGACAATTAAATAGTAAAATAGGTAATGATAATTAACAAAGAATAGGCTGATGAACTAAAATTTAATGCACAAGCATAATATTAATTCCAGGAAACACTTAAAGATAATATTATCGTTTATCTATTATATTATTGTAATTCAGGTGTTAATTCAATAAAAAAATATTTTTACATTAATATTTCAGCTTTTAAAGGAAAATATTATTTCAGTTTGTTTTTGATAAATCATACGACATCTGATATAATAAAAAATTATAAGTAAATCATATATAACATATTAACATTGGTGTATTTTATATAATAAAACCAATGTATTTAAAATAGCAAATAATGTATGTATCGTGGTCAGATATATTAAATGAAAATATATTATCAATAATAACATAAAAATCAAACAAACCATATACTTTCACAAATTTCAATAACTTTTTAATTTAATAATATTCTACCAATCAAATATGATTTACAATAATTTAATGGAATTTTTTTCCAATTTTTATTTTCTCAAAGTTATTCGTATTAATACGCATAATATAATATGTAATACCTATTTGTAATTTGTTATAAGATGTTATATGTGAGTTTGGACTTGCTATTTTTGATGATTACTATAATATGTCAGAATAGGCCATAGGTGCAACTTGAGTCATAGTTGTATTGGGGGTGGGGAACTACAGCCCCGATTAAATTATATGTGCTGGCGAACATGCTTTATCGTTAAAACATTTTTCGCAACGAACATTTCCGTCTCCGAGCTATTAATAACAGTTTGAAATAAATTTTAAAATAGAACGACAGTACGAAATATAAAATAAAAATTCTATGATATCAGTAACAAAAATAATAATTTATAGTTTTATTATGATGTTTTGAATAAACAAAACCGTTCTCAATAAACAACTTTTTATGGCTTTGTAAATGTAAATGTAAATAAAAAAAAAAAAAGGGTTAACTAATTCGGAGGGCTTAATCCTTTTAGACTCACCCCCGCCCCCTATTTGCGCCACTGGCTACAGCACAATACAATATTAGAAAGTGTGTCCGCTTCCTTATATAGTGTTGCGCGAGCGTGATTTCACTAACAAATGCTTGTAGTATGTGATTGGGATGATGATTGGCACACAGGTGACGTTTTGCAAAGCGGAAGCGTCGAGTATGGTCTCAACACTAGAGTTCAACTAACACAAAATGTTATCGTTTCGTCACGTGAGTTTTGTATAGTAGCAAAAAAAAAAAAAAAATTATAAACAAACAAAATTTGGACCTATGGTATTAGTCAACATGCATGAATTAATAGCCAAGTTCAAAATCCACGATTGGCTGTCACCCAACAGCCACTAGACAGTCACAGTCCATTCTGAATATATTGAACTCAGGTCGTGCAGAAAACGAAATCGTTTCACGCGACCTACTACCCGGGTAACCCGTGGTATCAATATATTACGAACAGGATTCACATAGACTTACCATCAGTGTGCTTCCATCATCATCAAAACTATCATATAGTGTTGTAAAAACAAACGATAACATTTGCCCATTGTAAAATGACTTTTACGTTGAATGGCAATAGCATGCAAGTCATAGTAGTAGTGAGTAGTATAAATACCTATATATGCGCACCTCCTATACCTATATGATTTATTTTATAATTTTATTTTTAAAACCCGTACGGACATAGAGCATTTTTTTAAAATCCATCTTACATAATATGATATTAAACCGAATGAATTTATGGGTCATTAATATTGTATGTCATTACTATATATTGAGCCTCGAGTGTCGACCGAGATATTATTATAATATGCATAAATGTCGATCGTTCCAGTTTTTCCGAGTAGTACTTGTAGCGTCCGTTTAAAATTAAATATGACCGGCCATCTGGTCAGTTAACTTACTGCCGTTTGGCACTTTGCCGGTCGTTTCGTCATTGGCTTTCCTCATTTCGAATTTTTCGCGCTTTGGCTTCACCAGCATCATAATAATGGATCAACTTTAGAGAGGAAAAAATTGATAAAAATAACTTTTAAGTTTTAGTTGTCGGCTGTCTGCCTATTCCGACGGTACCATAACTAGGTCGCTGTATTTGTCTACCTCAAATTTTTAAAATTAATCATAAAATAATAACAATAAATAAGAAACAAAACAATAAAAATAATTTTCATCATGTGTAAACGGAGGTTTTGCTGTTGTTGCTGTTTTAAAAAACAAAAAGAAGAAGAAGAAAATCTTCCAGGTTAGAAAAACACGTACATTTATAATTTTCGAAATTCATCATGGAATAAGTAAAGAAACTTTTACATTCTTTCCGTCTCCATAAAATAGTCATGCTTGTATTGGCTCAATGTATAACATAGTTTTAGGTATTTCATTTTTAAAACAATATTTAATTTTACACACAAAAACAATAAGCGGGTAGCTTATAATGCAAATTTCTATTTTTTATACACCCGTATAATTAGTATAATTTTTTACAATTAAACAAATAATATTCGTGACATTTTACTAACTTTTTTCAATGTAATTTATGATTACAAGTCTATCTTGGATTTTTGCAATCCTGACATCGTTTACTTCATTGTGTATTTGTTGAAAGAGGCGCTTGGTTCTCACTGTAGATGATGACATCTTAACTAATATTATATTATATTGTTATTATTATTAGCTTTTTTTCTATTCGTTAGTTTTTTCAGAATTGTTATCTTAACTATAATTGTGTTATCATAAAGCCAAAATGATAAATGAATGCTTGAGAAAAAATAATAGTTTAAATTACTGACAATGATCTTCAAAATGATCATATACATTTTATGAATTTCAATACACAATATATGCAGAATACCAATTTGCGTTGAAACAGAACCTAAAAAATATTAATTTCAAACATTTTAGAAACTAATGAGATTGTGTTGAATTAACTGTATTAATTATAACTATATTATAGATATGAATCAAATTTTTATGCATAATTAATTCCATTGTTTTCAGTAAAATAATTTAAAAATAAAATACAGACTGTGATATATAGTTTCATCTGCTTGGTTCTTGGAAATAATTCAAATACTGTGTTGTCCGTTTTTGTTAAACTATATGAGATAATATTAAATATTATGTAATATGAAACAACTATTATTTCGTGGGCAGTTAAAGCATGTATTCATTTTTAAAAGCATGTGCTTTTATAATTATTGTAAATTTAAAATTGTAGAAACACACTTATTTTGATTCATAGAAACGTTGGATTATTTATTTTATTTTGTATCGTTCTTAACTATCGATCTATATGCAATTTAAAACTAATTAAATTGAACAGGTGAAGAGACCATGATTAACGAACAGTCATACAGGTATTTAACAGGAGAGGAAATGAAGGGTTTCGGTGACGAATCAGCACCCATCGATGTCACACGGGACGAGAGATGCGACGCGAATACTGGTAAAGAAAATATAAGTGTACATCATTGTATGTGGCCATATGGGTACTGTTATAGATGTAAAAAAGTTGGCCACAGTGCATGTATGACACATTCTATTAAAATTATCTTGTTTACATTTTAGTGCCCCCCACATCCATCGACGAAGCCATCAGTCCACAGACCGTCTATGACAGTTACAGCGGCCCAGTGGATAACGTCGACATCGTTAAATATCCACCTCACGTTGGGTAAGTAAACCGGAAATACGTTTTTTTTCTACAATTCAAGCTGGCTAACAAAAATATTGTCAATTGTCTAACAAAATTGTTTATTGTTTCAATATGCGTGCTTTCGGACAGACGTTTGCAATGGAAAACGTAAGGCTTTTAAATATACATATAATAATATTATAATTTCGAGCATTGTTTTTACGACCAAATAATACGTAGATTTCTACTAGTAGTGATGTTTTTAATGTTAATAATAAATATTTCATCGATAGAGTGAAGCATTTTAGTAGTGAAATAGAACAATAATACAATCTTAGACTCTTAGATGTAGCTGACAGCGTATTTCAGAATGGAAAAAACCATAATAATTAAAACCGGAGAACAACTATTACAATATCATACCGACTAATGCTGTACATCGTTTGATGAATCAGTCATACACTTGCGCTGAATGATCATCAACGTACTTCAGTACTAGTTATTATTATTGTACAGTTGTTTTTTTTTTTTTTTATTGAAACTTTGTGTAACAATGTACAGTTGTTTAAAAAGGCGAATTCTATTTCAATCGCATCCTTGACGTATTGTTTGGAATTATTATAGGTTTTTGGTGAGCTTCTTGGTGGACGCTCGTGGCGGAGCGATGCGCGGATGCCGGCACAGCGGTGTCCGTGTGATCGTACCACCCCGACGAGCATCCATGCCTACAAGGGTGACTTGCCGATATTTAAGACGCGAAAAATTGGTGCACCCGCCACCGCTGATGGAAGGAGAGTCGTTGGCTAGCAGAATACTTGAACTTGGTCCTGTGGGGGCTAAGTTTTTGGGGTAACTATGCCTATCATAATACAATAATAAGCGATAACCTATATTATATTATAAAATATTGTATTATATGCTCTACCCTCGGATGGATGATACTTAACGAACTGATATTGCTTATCGTTTGCAGACCTGTTATGATCGAAGTACCGAATTTCGGATCACTTCGTGGATCCGAAAGAGAAATTGTCGTTCTCAGGTCGGAAAATGGTGAGACGTGGAGAGAACACACGGTTGAAGTAACCGACGAAGTCGTCAAGGACATACTCGGAGGGAATTTTGACAAAGAAGGTATTTATCACTTCAAATTATTGAACAATAAACGTGATAACTATAAGTCTATATACCAAATTCATAACTGAAGATATACCGCTGTGGCACTATTATCTCAACAATACAAATTTTTCCAAGTACTGCAAATTAAAGCTAAAATACTTAAACTTTAAGTGGATAAAATATTGCTTATAAAGGTTCTTAGACTTTCGTAGAATGTGCAAAGTTTGAAAGAAAGCAAACAATTTAAATCCCGTAAAGTATTATAATACAATAAAATAAAAAATAGGGTCTTACATCTAATCAAGTGACACATTTCAGAAGAGCTTAGATAAGTTTAAATGTCTACTTGCATAAACCTATGTAAAAAAAAATATGTATATTATACCACTTATAAACTGTTAAATTTTAAAATCTAGTAATTTAACTATGTAACAATGGCATGGTACATAACAATAATTGCTATCTGATGTACAAACACTAGAAACTGTAAATTTATATACCAAAATGTAATTGATTTAAATTAGGAAAACTTATTAATAATAAAAATAATACATTTTACAACTGTATACACGTCGGAGCAGACAAATGAAAATATTGCACTTCTGTAATAATGGATTATGTTGGTTTTTGCAGACCGCGACCCGTGGCATTCCGGTAACCGTCTGACGCGGATCGTGACGACAGAGTTTCCACATTACTTTGCCATCGTTTCCAGAGTCAAGCAAGAAGTACACGCCATCGGGCCAGAGGGAGGCATGGTCTCGTCGACGGTGCTGCCACAGGTGCAGGCGGTATTCCCGCAGGGAGCGCTCACCAAGCGCATAAAAGTCGGCCTACAGGTAAACTTGTTTAAACCGAGAAGAAATGTGGCCAGCACGTGCCTAAAGAAAATCTCCGTTAACCATGTGCCGAAAAAAAAACGGTTCTCGTTAATGTGGTGAACGAACCCCTGACACGATCATATTTCGGTGGCGGTGGTGGTTGTGTCTCGTCTTGGAAAAAAAAATGAAAGAACGAGCAATTTACACAAGACTTGACATTTTTTTTTACCCAACGCTTCAAACACACTCACATATTGCGCATAACACATTAAAAAAAAAAAACATTGCGATTTCTTGATGTTATTTTTATTATTATTTTTTTTATTTTTTCATTTAACAATATTATTAATTTATATATTATAATATATACACACTTCTAACGTTTCTAGTCACTAATATCCATATCGATATTCGATAACGAATCTAGTCTTCCCCTTGTCGATCTTATTTATCTCGTTATGCTTATTTTCCCGAGTATTTAACGTTATGTACTATATTTTTTAATCAATATTTAATAGAACACGAACCACACTTTACAATCGAATTATTAAAGTCGAAAATATATTTAATATATACATTCTATATTATAAAATATCGATTTTTTTTTAACTAATATATTATTTTAATAAATTTTAATAAATTAAAAAAAATCAATATTTTACTATTTACTCTAGGAACGATTTTATGTTCTATAAGTGTTTGTTCTTGAAATATTTAAATTCTATACAATAAAGTTCAGATTTTGACGGCACAGTTGGTTTAGTGCCAAGAGCTTTATTACATTTTAACGTGGCTGAAGAGTATATTGTACAGTAACTAAACATCCTATTTGTGTACTTATAATATTATGAAATATTTTTTTCATCAAAATTGTAAATGTATTTTTTTAAATTAAGTTATATAGCTTATAATATCATTTCACTCACACAGATATTGTATACGATTAGCACGATTTTATTATTATTATTTAATGTTTTATTTATCATTTGAAAAAAAAATATTTAATTTTAAATGCCCAATAAATATAGTATAAATAATTTTTTTTATCAAACTAACATGTTTTGTCATTTCAATTTGTTTCGAGCTCAGATAGTTTTATTTTTACATAAAGAAAAGAAATAAAGACATTGTGTTCAAACATAATGCACTACATAATCATTATGTACATATGAAATGTCATCAGTATACGCAGTTTATGAGTATATTTCTATTTCAGTACATTTAAAATTGTTTTGTGTCGGATAAAACTATAAGAGTTCAAACCTCATAATCTCAGCTCAGTCCTTTTGTCTTGTTAATCATTCCAACTAACCGAATATATGAAAATATGAAATTATATAATTATAATGTCTATAGAATATATTATAGTAAAGTAACTAATCGCTATAATCAAAAAGCTACTATTTATTGGGCCATCATTTTGTTTTAGTTTTTTTTTTTAGATTTTTTTAAGTTTTTTTAATTTTTTTTTTTTTACCTAGTGCGTGTAATCTTTTACATATGATTTTTTTTTTATTTTATTGTTTGCTTTACCGTCATAATATAATATTATGCTTTTGGACACACCGCTTGTGAACACACGATTTGCTAACACACGAAAACGACCGACCACACCTATACCGACTACATTGCAACGAGCTCACACGGGCACACGTCCATCACCACCCAGGCGCTAGCTGACATTATGTTTGTTGACATCACGATTGCAGTTGTACGACATGTTATACCTACACGTTTATAATTTTATTTATTTATTTGATTATTATTTTTTTTTGTCTTTTGTGATGGCCCTCGGTAAAACAGTACCTATATATTATTATAGACTACGATATTATTATAGTGCTGTAATAGTAATTTACGTAGTTTACTGGTGCAGATCATCTATAAATATTGAAAACCAGTGGTTGAACACCGAGTAAAATGTATAGGCTCATTACACTCTTCGATCTCATAGAAATCCCAGTTAAAAAAATTAATGTAGAACATTTTTATTAAGCTTTTAAATACAACAATTTTTCGCTATAGGTAACATAATATACCAATAATATTTAAAATTATGTTCTTTTTAATAGAAAATTATGAAAACATAAATAGAATAAAATAATTCACTGTTTAAAATTCTACATATAATATCATAATACTTGTCTTAACTACAGTATCGTAAGTAAGACGTAGGTAAGTGTAACAAAAAATGTAAAACACATTTATCAGCTTTTTGGTTTATAATATCGTCAATATATTAATCATTCATATGACAATAAAACAATTTTAATATAATATTATTGTAATATTTTTAGTTCATAAAAAGATGAAAACGATTTTGAAATTTGAGACTATCAAATGTTCGTTATTCATCATTTAATCAAATAAAACTATATCCATCGAAAAGTATGTTAAAACAACCATTTCATAGGTGTAAGTACACCTAAACGGTATACTAATAAAAATCAGGTCTTTAGTAAGTGCGTCTCTCATATACCTATATCATACAGATTGTAGACGTTTAATTTCGGTTAAAATCCACCTCCTTCTTAATAATACCCCAGATGGTATTGACCCATTTCGGATAGATGTTTTCGTTTGTCGTCGCATCGATATGACAAAAACAAAAAACAAAAATTAGCAACCGTCGGATGAATAAAATACGAACGGATATAATATAATGCGCGTGAACAAGCGTCGACGGCTTCCGAGCCGCACGTCAGTATTTTTATGCGTCCGCGGTGATGTTCGATGACGGTCTGCGACCGACGCGCTAATATTAGCAACATTTATCCATGAAGTAACCCTATACGGTCAAACTGTACAATGTACGCGTTGTCGCGCTGTACTTTTGTCAAATCTAAAGAGTCGCGTTATGAGTCGTAGTCTGCACGGTCCATCGGTATACGTGCAGTTGCGACGACGACAAGAGTGAGGTCGAACCCAAATTCCAGGCGACACGTGTTTTTATCAGTGGCATCATTTGAGGAGTGACAAAGTGGGCATTTGCCCCTGTCTGATTGTAAAAGCAGTCCAATTGTTGGGCTGGTTGTTGGTGAAATAATTAAACCATAATTATTTTTCTAATTTTGAGGAAATAATATAATATTGTGTAATAGTATTGCAAGACTGTAGTCACGATAGTAATTAAGATTTCTAGTTTTCTAGTCGGACGATGATACTATAGAAATTATAAAACGATCACTCTTAAATTTATCCATGATCAAAAAACCTCTATAATAGAAGGCACTTATTTAAAATTGTTCGATTTTTCAATTACGTTTTAGCAGTTTCATATTGTAATTTAATTTGTTCGATCGCTCTAGAAAAATATGAAATTATTTCACTGAGGTATAGATACTATAATTATATTTTAACTCCTCCATGTCTTTTTACCATAAAATAAGAATATTTTTGCCTCAGCCTCGTATAAAGTTATGTAAGACAGAAATCGTATCGAGATAAAAGTGTAAGTGGAAATTAGTTTGCGAGCGAAGAGATTTGTTTTTTTTTTTGTTCAGTTAGGTATATGGGCTGGTAAAAACGTTCACCCCTTTCTATTAAAAACTAAAATGACGCCATTGGTTTTTATAGTAGGGGCGTAACATGTGCGATGGACGCGGGAAAACGAATTTTAGATTCCGAGCGGAGCGATGAATGCATTGTACGATTTTGTTTTATTTATGACCATGTTTGTTTTTAAGTGTATATTATATTTTTTTTTTAGTTTTGTATCCAAAGACACTTTTCTAATAAAAAAAACGTTCCGATCGTCAACTTTAAGAGAGGTTTCTAGTACGAATTAGATCTATAATTTGTGCTTAGCGTGGGTCAAAAGTAATATTTCTCAGTACTTACTTATTACAATAATCTAAAAGAAAACAAAAAGCTGCTCTGCTGTACAATATGTGTTGAGTGTACCTCGTCATTGAATTGGCGCTGTAATATATAGATGTGTTAAATTTGAATTCAATGTAAATCATCATTGTATATAGTAACCTAGGTTACTAAACAATTATTTTAATATAATATTAAAATTTTAACAAATGTTCATATTTCATTTCACACAATTATTTTATAAAGCAATGAGAATTTTCAATTTCGACTTTTCGGTAGTACCTTCTTAGTACCGACTAGATTCAATTTTCTACAAAAAACTTGCATCAAAGTTGATGTTCAAATTGTATTCTAGTAAAAAAAAAAAATGTCTTGGGACACAAAAATAAGAAACACGCACATTGTTATAAGATCAATACATTCTTCGCTCCGCTCAGAATCTAACACAAACATTTGTTAATATTTTTTTATAATAATCTAAATATTTGGTAACAATAGTTCCATAAAATTAGATCGTCTCCGCTCAGAATCGTTTTCGTATTGACATTTGACATAGAATTCAAACTTAATAACATTCATTACAGTAGCCTAATCAATGACGAGATACATTCGACTTGGCTCACCCACTCGCCCAATTTTTCTGACACCCCTCCCCGCAAACTCTAAAAATATTATACGAATAGATTTTTTTTGTGCGTCAATAGTAACAAAATAAAAAACCTGTTCGGCTATAATAATAACCTCCATAGTCGTAGGCACCCACTGCAACAATATATTTAGAACCTACATAGAAGTACAAAATTATTATAAATTATACGAGCGTTCCTTTATTACTAACGCGTTTTAACCACATATAATTTATTCGTAGACACTATGCAGGTACCTATGTGAAAACAGTAGGTATATAATACATAAAATGTTACATAATGTTATACATGATACGGCTTAAGTGTAATATCATATTATAACGATGACACACGTATGTAAAACGACTCACATGCTCCACGCTCTGGTGATCTTGCGGTGCGGGAATATTATAAAAACGTAATTGTTTCAATGGTTTTAATCAAAAGAATCGCGGTGACTGTCAGTATACCGTTGCGCGTTGTCGTTAAAAAAAATTAATTAATATCGAAAATAAATACGTATTTTAAACTATACGTTTATTGACCGTTTAAGCGAAACAGTTTTACATATTACATTGTATTAATGATTCGTCGATTGTCGAGTAAATACTTAAAAATTAAATAATGAATAAATACATTAATGATTAAATAGGTACTTGCAAACAACAAACAATACGATAATCCGAAATCGCTTTACAAAGCAATGTTTTCTTTCAAAAGGTACATGAAATATTTCTGTCCAGTGACTTGAGATTGAAATGGGGTTTCGGGAGGAGCTGGCGAATACAGAATTACACATTTTTTGACGATTTTCAAATGTCTAGTTCTTTCATTGTGCGCATGCGCAATACAACTTGTCCTTTTTTAAATTGCAACATGTAGGTACTATCAACATTAGATTTAAAAATCACACGAACATTTGGGAAAATCATAAGATGATAATTTAAAAATTCATTAGTCATTTAAAATAAAACAGAAACTTATAACAATTCATTTAGTTTTAGTTTTAGAGCTAAAAAATTCGGTAAATCTAAATCTGATGTTGAAAATTTGTGGTGTTATATTTGAAAAAATGCAAGTTGAATTGTGCATGTGCAAAATAAAAGGATTAAAAATTTGAATGTAGTAAAAAAATGTATCTAGTCGCTGAACACAAATATTTTGTGTTACCTTCAGTAAAAAGCACACAGTATGTTAAAGCAACAAAAAATCTTTTACTAAAAGAGAAATGATAAAATTAACGTTTTCGATATTATAAATATTTGAGATCTAAAACATCGTTCAATCTTTAATTACGAATTATTTGATATGAACGACTAATGTTACAATGAATTAGACGTATTACTTAGTTTGTAATAAAATGTGTTAAGACTCTAAAAATTATCCTAATATATATTTTAACCGGCTTTCCTTAGCATAGTTCCCTATTTATAATCACATTATATCAAGCAAAGATTTAGATTTTACTAAAGCCTTTTTTAAAAAATGTTTGGCGTTTTGTATGTACATACTGGGGTGATTTCACAACGGATTCTGATTCTGATAATTGTTTATCGAATGCGATGGCGTTTTGTCAAATATAAAGATAGGTCAGGTATTTATCACATTTAGCTACTCACCTCAATAGCTTAATCAACAGCATTAGAATAAATAATACTAGAATTTTTAATGTTTAATTAAAAAAACAAAAAAAAAATTCTAAATTCTAAAATTTTAAAAATTACATTGACCAAAGTAAATTGATGAAAAATAAATTATTAACTAACAATTTTTTCATTAATAAATGAAAATATACAAATGCTTCAAATCATCTGCTCAAGATGAAACCACCAAAATAATGTTTCTACTAATTATTGAAACCTTGATGCATATACACTGTTTAGCGAAAGAACACGCCGTGACCATCAAAAATCGAGTTTCTTGCGTGACACCCTGTCGGGGAAATTGATTTCAATGGCAGAGTGACACTGGGGAATACGCAGAATCGGCATGTTCTCTTACTGAACAGAGTATATAATATAATATAATATTACATAATATCAAATATCGAATTAAATATTTATTAAAAATGCCAAACGCATTCATATAGGTACCCTTTATAGACGAAAATCCATTAAAATTTCAGGGGCGCTAACATTTTTAACTAAGGTTTTCTAAGCCCCTCGATTTCCACATGTATACCTCAGTGTCGACTTACCCGCTAAGTGCACTTGACACAATTGTATAATACATATTTTTTGTTAATCAAATATAAATAATGAAATCGTGTGAAAAATAATTGACAAAGTATAAGAGAGGCGAGAAATATTTGTATATACCTTTTAGTAAACGTATAAATCAAAGCAAGTATGTTATAATCGTGTAAATGCTAATTAAATTCCACTAAATTTACAATTCATTAACAAATATATACGAAATATACATATACATTTAAAATTATACTAAATTAAGAATTTATTTTCTTTTACCGAATTCTTCAGATCGGTCGTGACCCGCAGGCTTAAGTATGAGTGACAGGGCCTATTTTTTTTTTTAACATGATTATGTTTTTAAACTGGGAGTCAACAAAAAAATTCGACACATTTTTTGTGTGATGTGTCAGGTTAAATGCGTAACCACGTTAGTACGTCACTACCCTACCTATATTGTCAAAGTATCTACCATCATATTATCAACGATGTGTTGACATCCATCCTCAGTATGAATTTTTATCCAGTTGTTATCTTCGTCACTTCTCAATATTGCAAGAATTACTCAAAAAGTTAACATTTTTCACCCTATATGTCATTATTATCATACCCAGTTCTTTAAGTATAATTTTCGCTTTCAATCGCACTACTTTCACTTTATCCCCCTCCCCCCATATGATCCAATGTTCTTCACCAAGACAATGTAATGTGATAAATTTATGATTTACATCTAAATAACTGATGCAATAAATTCGAATTTCGTAAAATTTAAAATAAATTCTAAAAACAAACATACTTTTAACATTTTTTTGATTTTTTTTTATAGACGATTGAGTCGCACACCTATAATTATAGTCACACTATTTCAAAATACAAACCTACTTTTAAAATGTTGATATATTTAAACAGTCTTAATGCATTATATTTAAGAGCAATTAAAACATAATATACTTTTGAAATTAATTTATGATATTTTTTTTTTAATTCATTTTTTGCAGCACAATTTTTTTAATGAAAAATATAAACCAACCAATAGTTATAATTAATTTGATTTAACAATGAGTTGTACATACTTATCCCTTGAAAAAGTAGTATATTTTATGGGAGTTTTTAGCCCAAGCCTCCGCTGTAGTTGGATTTTGAGAAATTAGGTGGCATGTTTGAATTTCCAGTAAGATTATATCGTTTCAAAAATGTCATTGGATGGCTGATGTTTTTTATTGATTGTATGTTAAGCGTAAGTTATAAATCGTTCAAATCATATTCTAGTAAAAATAATTTAAAATTTATAACATACATATGTACGGTATTGTTCAAAATTAATACCATTTACTTAATTGATAATTTGTTATACATTCTGTTATTGTAACAAAAAAAATGTTCGCTTTTTTGATATAGTTAAAAGTGTAATACAAAAATAATATAAATACCTAATGAAAACAATTAAAAAACATAAATCAAGTATATCGTATGATATAGTAAAAAATAATGAAATGTATTTTAGTTAGGTGATTTATACACATTTTTATTGAGATTGGTTATAATGAATTATTGATTGGAATGGATAAAATAATTTTTTATTTATGTATAGTCCTCTGAGATCCATTATAACTGATTTCTTCTTCTGATCGTTGTTTTTAGTCATCTCTTAATTTTAATCTAAATAAATCTGAATAAATAATTGAATTACAGTGTAATTTATGTTCTTCACTGAGCAGGAAATCGTTTGTTATTATTCCATGAATATACAGTATAATTTGACACACATTTTCTCGGTCAATTTTTATATTATTAAACTTGATTGTATTTAGTAAGTCTTTGTTCTTATTTACAAGCAACAATTCAAAAAATTTAAATTTTAAACATTTTTTTTCTTGTAAAATTATCATTTTTTTAAGAAGAAATTAAGTGTTTTAAGATTTTTGTCGTAAAATAGGTAATTTTTAAAATTTAAAGAATATTTTTTATAACCAACATATGAGGTACCTATGTGTCAAGGTTGACACACTCATTACACTTGCTTTTAACATGTACACAACAACAATAACATTAAACTTCCAATGGAGAAAAACAATTTTAATTAGTCGTGAGAGGGTTTTCAAGATACAGCACAGTACGTGCTGGAATTATTCACTATTCAGTTGTACGTACACAATTGGAGGCTCTAAAGTAATCGAAAACATACAAATACCTGGCATTCACTACTCCCAACCTTCCTGCCAAATCGTAAATGTTCAATTAAACGTCATTAATAAACAATAAATGACTATTTCAGTATTTTTTAAGAGAGTAAAAACAAAACTCGTTGTGCTTTTTATATGAATGTATATCACTTAGTTTTTCGAGTAGTTATAATTTTTATTATATAAAGTCACCGCAAATTCGTGCTATTTAAAAAATATTGTTTTGGACAATAACATAGTCAACACTCAGTGACGGATTTAAAGGGAGCAAAGGGCCTCTCATGGTCCATTTAGCTGTGTTAGCATATTAAAGTTGTGACGTATAAAACTTATGACTTACAAGAAGGCTGGGATTTATATGTGAGTACATATTTTTACTAAAACGTGATAAATTAATTATGTCAAATGATAAATTCGTCTCACGTGATTTGCAATAAAATAAGATATATTTTATTTTACATATTTTTTACATATTTCATGAATTTCATTCATAATACTAAAAAGTTAAATAATTTAAATATCAATATACATCATCAAAATTGGTGGTTTAGTAGTATTAGACATTTATACTTCTATAAAAGTATTCTTTAAAATTGTAAGTGTGTATAGGTATAGCATAAAACTTGAAAATATCAAATAAATATTAATAACTTAACATTATCTTATCTGTTTTTGTTCGATAACCACTTCTTCAACAAACGTTCATATCATCCTTTAGTACAGCGGTTCTCAAACTATGGTACGTGTAAGACTAAATGGTGGTACACGAAATTTCACACATGGTGATAGAACAAAGAGTTAATAAATAAATATTTTTTATTGTATTTATTTGAAAAAGTTAAGGGATAAATACAAATAAATTAAAAATTATATTACTTATAATAATATTGTTCTTTACAATGCGTACAACGTACAATTCCTACATTCTCAACTAAAAACAAAAATGAAACTTTGATAGAATTATCGTGCGATGAAAATTTGAAAATGAATTTCACTAAATTAGAATGTTTTGGATAAAAATTAAAAAAATATATCCAAAAGTATTATTATTTTTAATACTATTTACAACTACTTATCTTTGTGAAATTGGTTTCTTTTCAATGCGTGTAGTAAAAAACAAATTTCGAAATAAACTTGATATCGATCTATTATGTCGATTTTTTATAATAAATAAGAAATAATTATACTGTATGTAGTATTTTACTACCTTATTATTTGAAAGAAATATATCGCAATTTTGGATAGTTCTATTTTTAGTCATAAGTGATGGTACGTGATAAATTAATAATACACATGAGTGGTACGCGAAAAAAAAGTTTGAGAACCACTGCTTTAGTAGATATAATTCAGTGTTAAGACCAAATCTTCGTAGTCTTAATTTTGAAAATTTAAAACACTTTACGGTTTGTAATTGTTTTACATTGAATTTATTAAAAATTGAAAACAATGAATTATATTATTCAAAAATTATTCAGAATTGCATTTTAATTCAACAAGTATACATATTTTGAATTTTTTACTACATATTTTGGCCATTTTCATTATATATACATCTACATATTGTTGGTTTTTTATTACATATAAATCCCAGTTCTGCTTAGACGTAACAAAATTGAAAAAAAAATTTTTAATATTGTTTTAAAAAATTTTGCCCCCCCCCCAAAAAAAAAAAAATCCTAGATTCACCACTGTCACCAATCGTCAATTCTCAAACTTATTTAGCGCCTTTGTACTGAACGCATACGCGACGATGTACAATTTAATCGGCCGAATGGGGTGAGTCTTAAATATTATTAGACTCACTCTTATGCGAAACACAACCTTCCCACTTTTGGAGCCTCTGCGTGTACATATAGGGTTACGCGACCGAGTTTCTTTATAAAATGGCATTTTCGACTGCAGGCCCAACCGATCCCGTCCGAGCTGACAGCCAAACTGCTAGGCAACCGAGTGGCCGTGTCGCCAATCGTCACCATCGAACCGAGAAGGAGAAAGTTTCACAAGCCCATCACGCTCACGTTGCCCCTGCCGCAGGCCTCTTCCAAGGGGATGATCAACCATTACACGGGAGATGCGCCCACCTTGAGGCTTTTGTGCAGTATCACAGGTGAGCAAAAATTATTTTTAAAAGGTGATCAACATGATTTTCTCTCTCTCTCTCTCTCTCTCTCTCTCTCTCTCTCTCTTTCTCTCTCTTTCAGATACACACACGATATTATATTTCGACGACCAAATACGCCGTAACTGCGCATCATAGCAGTTATGTTAGATTTAACATCAAAATTTAAATTTAACTAATCTCGATAACGCAACGTTTGTTAATTGTTTTGTAAATTTAATGTTAAACAGTTTGGATTTTTTTTTTTTTGTAATGTTAATATAAGTGATTTGAGTAGGTAGTATAATCAATTACATAATATTTTCAATAACAATATTACTTAACAGCTACGTTACTTTCTTTCATTCCAGAAATAATATTAATTATTATTTATTTATTTACCTAATATACGGAGCTGTAATGCGTTCTCTTTAATGTCTCCACATTTTTAATCGGAATCAATTTCTTATTATTTCTTATTTCCTACCTTATGCTACACTTCCCATCTTCGTGGTCTATTATCACCTGTAAACCTCTTTGGTCGTCAAATATATTATGCTCTCCATCGTGCTCCCATTTATATAATGGTGGTACGACACTTAAAACGTTATATCAGTAAAAAAAAAAAAAATTGACTTGTTTTATTTTTTACATAATTTTTTTTTTACAAAATCAACTTTGTTTGAATTTTTCGATTAAAACCGTTTTTATTTTTGGCTCTCACTGTTGCGTAACACAATACTGCACTGTTTTGACAGGGTTGTTTCGGAAAAGATCTCGCAAAGGTAAAGACTTACAGAAATCAAATAAATAATAAGAAATGATTTCACTTGATCTTTTTTTTTCTTAATGTCACCCTCGTTTATTTTGTTTATTTCTTCAAGCTGACGCTATTTTATTATTATTATTATTATTATGGTATAGATTTTTAATTAAATAATAAAAACTATTAACTCGAGTGTTTTTGATCACGGTAATTTTTTTATACTATTTAGTTACCTATATATACCTATAAATATATACACTTAAATACTTAATCGGCATATTATATACATTTATATTTATATTTAATCACACCTATTTTAATTTTGATAAACGTAGTGGGCACGTGTTTTGTATTTTCTTTTTTCTTTAATTGTCTTTTCTTTTTTCTTTTTATTCTACACAAAAATTTTTGGATGTGATTTATTCGATAAATTTTAAAAAATGTTTCTTTTTAAAAATATATGTTTAAAAAAAAATCTATATTTAAATATTAAACATTTAAGAAACGTGATCTTTTCTGAAACAAAATTATTAATTTAAGCTTAAACGAATAAACAAATAAAACAACACTAGTTTTTGCTTTGCTTAAAAACTTGTAGTTTCAAGTTTGCTTTGTATATGATGTGGAATGACGATTTATGTGTGGTAGAAATATTGGCTTTTGTGGACCTCACCCGAGTTACTTCATTGTTTCTGTGACATCTAACTTCTCTTATACTAAATTTCAAAAATCATTTTTCACTTTACACAATGAAAATATTCGAACATCGGGCATTTCTTATCACATTTATATATATTGCCATATTGCCATTACAGGAGGAACGTCCAGAGCACAATGGGAAGACGTGACAGGTTCGACGCCTCTTACATTCATCAACGATTGCGTATCGTTCACTACGACTGTGTCGGCACGATTTTGGCTGATGGACTGCCGAAACGTGGCGGACGCTTCGAAAATGGCCACCGAACTATATCGGGAGGCCATACACGTACCATTTATGGCCAAGTAATTGAAATCGTTTTATTTTGGGTTGTATGGTGCAATAATTTAATTTATAACGAGTAACGACCCATCCCCCGTTTCTATTTTATTTCAGATTCGTGGTGTTTGCCAAACGAACGGACATAAACGAAGCTCGAATAAGGTTGTTTTGCATGACGGACGATAGGGAAGACAAAACTTTGGAACATAAAGAACATTTCACTGAAGTCTCAAATAGTAGAGACGTTGAGGTACGTAGTGTATACAAATAATAAGCAAGCTTACGTCGTTGAGGTTTAGTGATTGAAAACAAAACTAACATAGATTATCAATATTATGTATTTTGTAAAATGTCTTTGTTTCTGGTTTAACTTCGACAAATGTCATGTCATAACTTAGAAAATGTAATCCTACATTCTACCCTTGTACTCTTAATGGTTTTCTTCACATGCCAGTTTTCCTAACAAAGATCTTGGAATTCACCTTACTCCCTCTTTGAATTTTAATCATCACATTTTAACTACCGTTTATAAAGCACTCACAGTTCTAGGTCTTATTAAACACAACACTAAAATGTTTACTTCTATTAACTAATCTCGTAGTTCGTATACCTTACTTTTCTAAGTTCGGTATGTTATCTTAGGATATATATTATTACACTCAGCTGCTTATTTTTTCACTACATAGATTATGTTTGGTACCTAACTGACGTAATTTTTTTTTTTTTTTTGACGTAGGTTCTGGAAGGTAAGCCCGTGTACGTCGAATTTGCAGGAAACCTCGTGCCAGTCACCAAGTCTGGCGAACAGCTCAGATTGGTGGTGCGGGCATTCAAAGAAAACAGATTACCATTCACCATGCGCGTGAAAGACTCCAGTGCCGAACCACGTTCGTGGACAATTATAATGAAGGAACCAAAAGTACACAATTTTCTCCAGAGAATAAAATCAAGTTGTTCATGATAAAATAATTTATGTAAGTCATTTTACATAGGTTTCTAAAAATGAACCCGCACAAACGCCAGTTTGCGTTTTGCAATTCGGATTACCTGAGAACATCGTATATGATACAGATATCAATGGTGACGAACATTACAATTACACGTACACTCACAATTCGAGTAAATATCAATACATTATTTTTATAAGAATTATTAATTATATCGCTTTAATAACTTTTGCCTGTGTGTTTTAGACACAGAGTCACACAAACGTGCTGAACTAAGAATAACTGATATTAGTAATTTCGTGTCTGAAGATTGGATTAGTCTGGCACACGAATTGGGATTCCAATCGTCAGATATCGCTCAAATTCAGAGAGAATACCCAGATAGTAGCGGTCAACAGTGTATGAGTATGCTTAACTTATGGATGAACGAAATATCTGGTCAAGATTTAGGTATTATATTATGCTAACTTACAATTTTTCAACATCTACAAAAAAAAAAAATTAAATATTTTGCACCATATATTTGTACAATTTAAATATATTATACACAAATATATTCAATTTTTAGGGTTCAATATTAACAAAATTTTGTCCAAGAAAGGTATTTTTTTCGCCTTTAAAATATTAATAATAAAATTTATAATTGATATTCAATAAACATCCATAGTAGGTAGTAAATATACCTAATAATAAACATTGAATGTCTGAATGAAAATAATTTCGCTCCGAAATAACTATAATAAGTAATATTCTATAAATACAAATAAAATAATACCTAATTCCTATTCTTCTTTTGTATAGTTTTATTATTGTTGAATGCATGATGTTATAAATTATTGATGACTGCCATGTATGTGATATTACTAGTAATAAAAATATTTTTGGTTTATTATAGTAATTTATACCTAATAGTATGTAGTATAAAATAAAGATATTATAGTTAAAACTGTTAAATTATATGTACTTTTAAAATTTAGCTCATGATGACCAAGACACGCCTTCGGCCCCCTATATCTTAAATATAACTACTGATTTATCATTCATTTTTATAAATCACAAATACCAAAACAAAAAAATATGTACAAACAATTTTTATAAAAAATATATTGTCACTATAGGTACATAATATGATAATACCAAATTTATTGGTTATAATATTTATTTATACTAATATTAATTTTTTATTTTGGTTTGAACAGTCATAGCTTTAGAAAGAGCTTTAAACAATATAGGTAGAGTTGATGTAGTGGAGAAGTGTAATTTTGCGGAGATCGAGCACTATCCTTCGCAAAATGGCATTTATACGGAACCAGAAAAACATCAAAGTATTAATAATTTTAATGATTGTATAAAATACGTTTACATATAATTACATGTATATAATGTGATATTTAGGCTATCAACCTCCAAACAACAAATACGCCGCTGAAGAGAAGGCTGTGATCGAAGACGAGATCGTGAAAACCGTGACCGAGAGACGCATGGAAATCGAACAACGGTTGAACGGCGAACCGGTAGTCGTTGACAAGAAATACGAACCGTTCACCAGGGGAGACGACGTGGTCCAAATTACATCCAAACCCGCAGATGTACCCGCCGTCGAACCGATTGAACCTACCGAAGTGTCGTTCGAACATAAACGCATGTCATTCGAGAGGGGCGTGTCGATTGAACAGGTACTCCAAGAAGACATCCCGATTAAAGAGAAATCGGTTGTTTCGGAAGAGAAAAAGATGGCGTCGATCGACGAAAAACCGATTGACGTAGACGTGGACGCAACGAGTCTGACGTTTCACGAAAAGAGATTATCGTTCGAGCAAGGCATACCCGTCAAGGAAATCATACAGAAAAAGACGGAAGATGCCATCACCATACCAGGACACTCAATAGAATCGACGATGATAGTTGAAACCGAAAAGTCGGCCGCAAAGAGAGATACGACGTCGGCAGAAGGTGATATGATAGGAGCTATATTGCAAAAATTATTAATTACTAATCAATCGTTAAAAAAACATGTTTGACATCTGGTTGTCTGTTTTTTAATATATAGTAAAATATTAATAGCCGAAGAAAAATATGAAAATAACAAATGATATAAGCTAATACCAGTATTTTTTTTTTTAATTTGACTAATGCAAGAAACCGATTAACCGTATATATAAAAACAAATAATAATAAAATAATAACTATAATATGATAGTCATTACACATTGTTTAAAGATAATACGTTACTCAATTAATATCGACTTGCCATAGAACGGTGAAAAATAGTTTCAAATCTCACTTGAATAATCTTTATTAATTATAAATAAAATTGATTTTTTTTAGATTTTGAGCGGAACAATGAATGTATTGATTTTATAATGTGTTTTTTCTGTCTGTATACACGTTAAATTGTTGAAATATTGCTTTGATTTTCTTAATTAGTGTCTTTTTTGGTAGGAAAGTGAATCTAGTTGATACTTTAAGAAGGTCATTTTTAAATATTCCTAATAGTTTTTAAAAACTTCGGGAAAAACAAAACAAAAATTAAGGAAAAACAGAAATTTTTACGCAATACTGGTTTTCGAAAAAATGGGTTTTGTTTTTTTTAGCGTAAATTAAAAAAAAAATAACTGTAGATGCTTGAAATTTTCACCAAATGTTTGCATAACCATTTTCTATACACCTACAGACAATAAAATTTTTAATATATTTTGAGCTATTTATAGGCTAATACATTTTCAGGTTTATTTTTATTTACGTCAATAAAATTTTTTTCAACGATTTAAAACACTTAAAAAAAAGATGAACGTAAGTCTCCAATAGTTTTTTATAAGTATCTAAAGTTAAAATTTCAACAAAATTGGCAAAAATCATGAAAAATTGCAGTTTTTTTTATTAGGAAATTTATAAAAAAAATTTTATTTTTATCTAAGAAATTTTCGGTTTTAAATTTTTTTTTTATAAATATCAATAAAAAAAAATTTTGTTGGGTCAAACTGCTTAAAAATGAATTACAAAATTCTTCATAAGTTGTTAAAAAAGCAGTTAAAACGTATTAAAAATACATAGGCACAATTTTTTTTTTAATAAGCATTTAAACTTCTAAGTTTGACCGAAATTCATCATCGAACATTTGCAAATTGTTTTGTAGTTAAAAAATTATAACATTTTCAGATTTTATAGCTAAGAATTGAAAATGTAAAACAAGGTTTTTCGTAAGTATTTAATAGTGTAACCAAAAAATCATAGAAATATATTTACATGGTTAATTTTTATAGACATTTTAAGTTCAAATTTAGACAAAATTAGATATTTAAATGAATCGTTTTTCGCATATAATGATTTATCTCATTGAATACAAATTTAACACTTCCACAAAAATGACCCACTCGACACCTACTGTGCAGCAAAGCAATACCCACTTGCCGACTTTTTTTCTTTAAATATCCAACTTTGTACAAATTTGGACTTCAATTATTTTAAAAAATAAATTACTCACATTTATTTTTTAAATTTTTAAGTTTCTGTAAGAACTACCTATAAGAAATCTTCTATTACATTTTCATAACTTTACTTTTAAAGTTGAAAGTTTTATACATTTACAAGTTTACAACTACAATAGTATTTGAATATTCGTAACTATGGACAGATTTTATTCAAAAACTAAAATCTAAATTAAAATTTTTTGTCTGCCATTACAATATTTATAAGGTGTGGTGACCTAAATCAAACAATAAATTTAAAGGACGAAAAGTCTGCGTTATTAGTTTCGTCTTGCAAACGTACAACTACGAAAATATGTAAACATAGAAAATTTGCGTTTAGCAGTATAAGAATATTATTTAGAGCATCTTTGGGCTTTTAATGATATTCTTGTTTTAATGTAAGTTTTATACACCTACCTTTTAACAATGTAAAACATAACAATATTAAAATCGTCATAACTTGCTTCACAATTGAAATATCAATTAAAACCTTAGATATAGTCTGGATTATATTCTTATCATTATATTTGATAATAAGTTAATTCACTCTCTACAAAATTGATCCAATTGAACTCAAATTTGCTTTGCGTTACACATTTGTAAGACGGAGACAACATAAGGGAAAATGTCTTCCTGTTCTTACAATTATTTGTTAATTTTAATTTATGTAAACTATCATTATAATTTTAAACAAATATAGAAAAAATAAATATTTGATGTTCATTCAGAATATTTTTATATATTTGTCGATTTTGATACAATATTTGAATACACTAATAAGTTTACAAAATAATAAAACTATTTTAGTAGACATTTTTTTAAATGCATTTAGAAATAATTAATATAAATTCAATAATCGTTTATTTATTTACGTAATAAAATAATTGTCATAATAATTTAAAAAATCAATTATATGTTTCATAAACTATTTTCTAATGTCTGTCAATATTATTATTAATCCTTGTGATAATGTTATTAGACGCAAAACTTTCTGACACAAAAGCAGAACTAAGACCTAGCATTGAATTGACTAAGGACACAAATGAGCAAATAAGACGAGATTCGATATTGTTTGAAGAAGTTTCTCAAGGTTTGGTGAAACTAGATTCGACAGAATCAAAAGTAGAAGACAAATGTAAGTTGTATAATATATTATTAATATTTTATTAACAATAACATCAATTATTTTTTATTTAATAATAATTATAACGTCAATTATAACAATAATTTATTTTATTTCCAGCTGATCTACTATCGCCTCAATCATCTAGAACTCCTCCACCTAGTCCTGCGGAGTTCAAAGACATAGAGCAAAAAAATGAATGCAAACGTCAGTCAGAATCAGTATCAAAAAAAGAACCGCAAACAGGTAAGTGAAAATTGTTTTGTTTTTGGAGCGTTTTACTATATTGAAAGTGTACGAAAACGCAAGCCGTAAACATTTTGAATTTTTTTCACTATTATATATTATTATTAAATGAATATTAACAGCGTGAATATACACAAAAATAGGTCGACTCGAGTTTAGGGTATCGTTTAAGGTTTCTTATTAAAACAATGGCTTCATTCTTCGTTAACGAGATAATCACATTACACAGGAACAAATATTTTGGAAAGGGTGGGGAGTACCTGTCGACCTATATGACGACAATAGCTACAAATATCACATTTACTTTTTCTACGAAACAGACTTGTTCTGTGTGTCCATAATATAAAAACAATTTTAGTTTATAATTCAAGCATTGAAAGTTGTCATAAGACCGTAAGTACAATTTAGATATTTTATTTGTAATTCATTTCAAAACATAAAAATGAGATCAAAGCTATACCACATTGTCAAATCATAAAAAAATAAATAATAATAGGTACTCAATTTTATTTTATTTTCGTTAAGTATACTTACGATTATAATTTATCATGTATTTTATATTTCACTTCAAAATGATAGGTATATGTACGCAATTTAATTTGCTGAATGAAAAAATTAATTTATAAAAAAATTACAAACCGGCTTGCGTTTGTTCGATACACATTTTAATATACATTGAAGTTTAAACAGTTTCAAGTAAAATAATTAACATAGCCTATGTTTTTGTGTATGAGTGGCTTGAATATGTGATAACTAATCCTATTTTATTGGTGCTGTGAACAACGAAAATAAATAAAAACATATTTTATTCAGTTGTGGTATGTGTAATACGTTACAGTCAATACTAATATAAATATTTTGTTTGTTATTAACCGATAACAAATCCAACAAAATAAATTCATCAATCATTTTTTATTTTACTTGTATAAATTAATTTGTTTTAATTATTGTTGACAAGGAATAAATGTACGATTATAGTTGTCTGCAGCACAATATTTTCCTTTAATCCATTCAATCATCATTCAATTGGGTTTATTCATATCGACCTCATAAATAAAAAAAAAATAGAATAAATATTTTTCTTTTTGTGTTTGAATTTATTATTTGATTAATTAATATGTTTTATGGCTTTTGCGGTGATAAGGGTCGTTGGTTTTATACATTGTTTTAAGATATTGAACTTAAGCTTTTATACCAACACTTACATGACCTTTATTGGATTTTATTTTCAAAGGGATTTTCAAGTTTTACTAAGCCTAACATTAGAGCCCTTCTATTAACCGCTTTTATATTATGTATTTTTGTATAACTTTTCTGTTTTAAGATGTATTTAAATTTTTATTACGGTGCTTTGATTTTTGTTCTATTTTTTTAATCATAAATAATAAGCCAATTTTATAAACAAAACGCACAAAAAGTTTAACTCTGTAACTACAATTTATGTATTTATTAAATAAGTAACGCGTATATGGTTTAATGGGTAAAATAATTTTTACAATATATAGATATCTATATTTTATAATGTATATTATGCTTTCCAAATAGATGGTCTTAAAATCATGAGTATGGAAATAGTTGTTAATAAGATTGGTTATTTTAAAAAAAACTGATGAAAATTAACAATTGATTTTATGTTCATATTTTATTTCATTTATACTAGAGTAAATATTTAATACATTTAAATGCATGATTATTATCCTATTCCTACCCTACTATTGTGTAGAATATTAAATAAATATCATGTTAAAACCAATAAAATCTAAATTTTAAAACTAGTTTATTTAAATAGTAATTTAATTATTAAATATAATTTATAAATAATATATCATTAATTTAAATTTCTTAAGAAAATCAATTTGAATCAAAATATTAATTATAATATTAAAAATAAATGTTTGATTAGATCCAAAAAGAAATTGATTACAATTGTCCCATAAAATGTTTATAACTTTTGAAATATTATTAAACAATCCAATATAGTTTTTTTTATTAAGGTTGGATAACATTATAATAATAATTGATATTTGATTCTATGATATGGTGCAATGTAAGACAAATATAAGTCTTATCATTTTAACTATCTAATTTTGCCATCAATAATATATCTACTAGATACTCTAATATATATCACACTTACCTATAGTCAAAATAATATCTAATATGTTTAAATGCCCAATTTACATTGTGTTTTGATATTTTAATACATATAAGAACCATTAGAATAAAGTACCTAAATTATTTATACAAGATAAAAAACCATAAATAAACATTTTAAACTTAAAAAAATTAAATTATATTACATTATTTCTTTAAGTAAAAGCATTAATACGTACACACTAACCCACACGCTCTTAGGTACATTCACACATATTATGCACAGACAATAAACATTTAAATAATATTGAAAATAAAATGATTGTGGTTTTATTTATTTAAAAATTTGAGAAAATAAAAACATACTTATTTAATAGTAAGTAAAGCAATTTAAAAAAAAAGTTAGAATCAAATTTGTTATGACAATTTATTAATCTATTATCTATATTCATCGAAATCAAAGCACCACCGGCACACAAGATTACCAACAGAAAAGTGAACAAACAAACCACAGTATATTAATTGCACACTCAAATCGCTGATGCTACATTGTTAAGTAGAACCTTGCTTGGGAATGAAGAGCTATAATACTATATTGTCTCGCTTTTTCGCGGTTTTCTATTTAATTACACAAAATACACACAAACACCCACACAAACATAAAATTTAAATACTTATCATTTCATATCAAATCCTTTGGAACAATTTGTTATGGACCGACTGGCAGTTTAAATGTTAGATAGTTAAAAAAAAAAATTAGTCATACGTTGATTTTGGTCGTAGCATTATGGTCACAGGAAAATGATGATTTGTTGGATACTCATGGTTTCGGTGAACATCTCAAAGGCATTGAAACGCCAAATTTATCGAAGCCGAAAAATCATAAATCGTTGGCGGACATTGATGAGGAATTTGAGGAACGGTCGGTTGTATTGCACCCCTTTTTCGATCAACCAAAAAGGGATATTTACGAACAAATACAATTTGTACAACATCACGATGACTCGCCTGCATTTGATAGCCCGTTAACAGATAAAAGTGTATCTCATCATGATACAGGAATAAGTATGACTAGAGAATATTCTGATACTTTAACTAGTTCAGGACTAAAAACAAAACCAAAACATACAGATACAGCTTTTGATGAAGAAGCAGAGCTCACTGATAATGGATTAAGTCCAATCCAGCCTGATGAAGTCGGACTTGCTATGAATGAAATAATAGAAATAAAGAAGAAAATTGGAATGTACGACGCCGGAAATAGTCCAATAATATTTATGGAATCTATAGCATTATCTCCTTTCGAAACAGTGACAAGTGATGTTGCTACCATCACTGATCATGTGAAAAAAATTGATGTAGCAAACAGTCCAATAGAATCAAATAAAGTTCAGAGAAACATGGACACAACAGTAGATGTCAAAAAAATGATAATGCAACTGGAGAAATCTGGTGCAGGAATGGAAAACGTGACGTCCCAACAATCGCCGAAAAGAAAACCATCAGTAAAATCAATTATATCGGAAACAGTACTTCCAGAGAAACTTCAAACTATGCATGTTGATATTGAAAAAAAACATAAGAAATATGACACAAACTCAATGAATATACAATCAAAACTAGACGAAGTAATTAAAACAGAAAAATGTGTCTTGGAACATTTAGAAAATGTAAATATATCATCCAAAAATAATATAGAGCTAGAAAGTAAATTATTGCAAATTGTTAACATCGAAACAAATATGTTGCAGAGCTTTGACAAATTAATTGACAAACACGACAAATGTGTTAAAAATACCTGTTTAAAAAACTTAGAAAAAGATATCATACCAATTGAGAGACATGATGAAAAGTTAAAAAAAGTAGTCACGTCCGATACATTACAACAACTACCTAAAAAATGTAGTGAAGATAAAATTGAAAAAAAATATATAGACACGGGATATAAAAAAGAAGAAAGTATCATGGAACCAATTAAAGTCACAAAGATGTCTGAAGAGTTAAAAAAATTAATTGATGATGATGAAAAAGAACAAGAAAGAATGTATAGAGTACTATTGAACGAAAATACTACGAACAATGATAATATATATAGCCATAAAACACCAGTAGTTGAAGAAATTATAACTCCTAAACGTGCAAAACCAATTACAAAAAATGATGACACTATAAGTGATTCACAGAATAATGAATTCAACAATAAAACCACAAATATCAAAGATTCGATATCACCAACAAAAGAAAAAATAAACAATAATATTAAAACTTCAAATTTTAAAGAGATTGAACAAATAAATACTGATAAATATAATACTGAAAATAATGACGCATTAAAAAATATTACAAAAAACCAAAGTAATAAAATATTTTATGAAGAAGATGAAGAAGACGAATCAGACATTTTTGAAAAATTTACTCGAGAACATTTAAAAAAGTCTTTAGAACTATCACAAACTGACGTTGAAAAAAACGATAATGCTAGAAAAGATGATATAAAGGATTTAGATTTTGATATTGTAGATGATGAAAAAAATGAAACGATTAATGTTAAAAAAGATAAATCAATATCGTTTATCCCTAAAACAATAGAAAAAGGATTAAAAGATATAACAATGACACTAACAAGTATTGTAAAAAAAATGGATGTAAATGATATGTCAGGAAAGAAAAATGAGAGTGAAGGAGGAGGTAAAGTAATCGAAATATTAAATGAAAGTACAAAGCAAGGAAATGTAGAATTAGATTCAAATAACCATAAAAATATTAAAATTATCAATACTAAAAATAATCTTAAATCTAAAATAGCTTCACAAACTCCGATTTTAAAAAGAGATTCATTAATAAAAAGTAATATTAAAAATGATAATCAAAAAAAAGAGAGTGTAGAACAATGTAAGTATAATACAGAAAAAGACACTAAAAAAGAACTAGAGGATAATTTTGAAAAGAGAACCAAAAATAATGAAAGATTTAAAATAAACACTGAAACAAACGAAAATAACAAACCTGTAACATCAACTATTAACGTGGAAAAAGAAATAAATAAAAATATATTAAATCTAGATAAAACAAATGAAACAAAAAATCACGATAGCATAGATATAGAAAATAACAAAAATGAAACAAAGTCCCCAATAGAAATTGAAACATTAACAACCAATATAAATCCCATCATAACAAATTTACAAAGAAAACTAATTTTAAAAGAAACCCAGGAAAAAGTAGTACAAAAAAATGATTCAAATATCAATTCTATAGAAATACAAAAAGTAGGTGAGCAAAAACATAGTCAAACCCCATATCAAAAGTTAGAAACAATTACAAATAATAAAAACAAAATTGATACAATAAATTTAATAACAAATCTCTATGAAAAGTATGAACAAACTGAAACACATACAAAAACATTGGTACTTAAAACGGATAATGAATCTAAAGAGATAAAAACTAAAGATATTTGTATAACAACTCATACAGAGAATAAGCTTATAAGAGATGAAGTTATAGAAAGTAAAACTGAAGAAAGTATGACACAGAAAAATAAAGAATTTAAAAAGAGAGAAGAACAAACTATAAAACAAACAAAAGAATTACAAACCGAGACAAACAAAATGAAAAATGAAAAAGTAAATGAACAATTCAAAACAGAAAAAAACACAGTAATACCTTCTATAGAAAGTATTGAAAACGATAAAATACATTTTGACGAGTTTTATAAATGGGTAGATAAAATAGTAGAAGAAAAAAATGAAAATATAACAAACAACAAAAAATCAAACTCAAAAATACAAAACGTACTTAAAACACTTAGAACTGCATCTATTGACAAGGAACACGTAGAAGACGAATCACACAATGTTCAAGAATTAATTTCCAAAAAAATTACATCACAATACACCAATGAACAGGAAAATAATATATTCATAACTACTAAACCACAAACACAACAAACAATAACAGAAACTGCAACCATTTTAAAAACAAAAAGCAAAGTAAACTCCGAAAACACAAATATAGACAAAATAATAAAAAAAAATAAAATTGATAACTATAATGACGAAACAAAAAAAAAAATTGGTGAAGAAACAAAAATATCTAATGAAAAAAAAATAATTAGATTTGAAAGAGATGAACATGAAAAACAACCAGAACTAAACTACGATCCAAGAGGAGAAACAAATGATCAAATGATTGGTAATGATT